>PNEQ01054636.1:35102-66454 GCA_003012365.1 Medauroidea extradentata
GGGGGGGGGGGGGGGGGCAGGGGATCGTTCATGTTTATAGGTGGCCCCTGAACGAGCAGTCTATTTTCAATACGGCTGGAATCGTGACGTGTCGCCCGGCCTGCCCAATTGAGCCCCCGGGGGTGGTTGAATTGCTGGTGGAAGAGAGGAGGGGTAGGTTTTCGCGCGCATCGGTCATACACCCCCCGCTTCCACGCCGTGCGCGACCCTTCAAACCCCCATTGCCGGGTAAAACACGGTCGGTGAAGGGTGTGGGGTTAGCGATGGAGAAGGAATTGGGGGGGGGGGGGTGGTTTACCACGGAGGCTGTCAACAACGGGTGTTGGGGACCTCCACACTGCATGCTGGGGCAGGGAACAATGGAGCCTCGCCAGACAGATAGCCGGCCAAACTCCGCTGATAAACAAATTGCCCCTGATGCCCGGCAATCCGCACGTTTCCTAGACATGTGCCTACTGTCCGCGCGCCACTCCTATCGGTCCCTGGCGTCTATGCGTTAGAGATGGTAAAATTTCGCGAATTCAATGGCCTGCATGTTAGAATCAAATATCGTATGCACACTCAAGTCCCGACCATTTGTCCACTAGCTGCTACTCAGTGGAACAGCAGACAATGAACAAATAGACAGGGATATTTGATTCTAACATGCAGGTCACTGAATTCGCGAAATTTCACCATCTCTAGCTATTCGTCATTAAAGATACACAGTAAGAGGCGTAGCGTATCGATGCACGAACTGACAGTAGTATAGCTGGTTCGCGACAAACTGAGCAATTTTGAAGAACATATTTTCTAGACGAATTATTTAAAAATATAGTTGATTTTGACTTCAGATATTAACGGTACAATCTACACACTTTGATGAAAACTGAAATGTTCATATTAAAAAGTAACGGGTAATAAACATTACACGGAAGGAAAAAAAAGTAATTATGCTCACTTTATCCCGAAACACCTATAACGTCTTAAGGGCTATGGAAAGGTAAGATGTTGAGCGAAGACTGGAATACACAATCGTCGATAAAACCTGAACTACTCATCAAAATTAGATGAGATTTTTCTGCCGAGTAGACATTTTACCAGCGGACGTTTGTTTATATAGCGCTATGCGGTAGTGTGCTTACTTTCCGAGTAAAAAATTATTTTTTTTAAAAGAAAAATGTCTTTAAACCACAAAATGCATAAAATGGGAAACTCTAATATTTATAATTTTTAACATGATAGTATCCAGGTCTCTGTAATACCCGAATTTAAAAAAAAATTGCGCGTTTATTTGAAAATAATTTTACTATCCGAAAACTTCTGCACCAAAGTTTACCGATAGAAAAATGTTTTTTTAAAACAAATCGCGAGTATTTTAGAAATCCGGTTGTTAAAGAGACCTTAATATTTACATAGTTTTCCTTTTTTGTAGATGTGGTTTCACGCCGTTTTCTCTAAACGCCGTTTTTAATTTTTTTACACGAAAGTAAAAAATACTAGCGCCTAGTGCTGTATAAATAGACGTCCGCTAATAGAATATCTATTCGGAAAAAAAATCCTATCAAACAATGACGGGTAGTTCTTATTTTATTGAAAATTGAGTATTTCAGGCTTCACACGAGTACTTCAATTTTCATACCCCTTAAGGGTGCCGCCTTCCAGCGCGTTAAAAACTCAAAAGCGACGGAGCTGTAAGGGCGACCTTGCAGCTCGTATAAAATGCCGCATAGCCAATACGTGCCAACCATAGAACTAACGTGCAAAATTCCCGCCGATCACTTCTACTAAGGGAGATGGTATAATTTTATAAGTGAAAAGCCTGTAGCAAAGTTTAGAGCACATCTCAATCTGAGTTTCCCATACATCCGGTTGGTACATTTTCAAGAACGGCAGCCTGAAATTGCTGTTTTCAGCTATCTTAGAGGGCTTAGAAACAATGTTTTTAATGAGCCTGGTAACAATGACTTTCCGACCTTGCCTGAAGTGATTTTTTCTTTCCGTACGTTGGCAAAATGGACGCATGTGGGAATAGTTTCGTTAAAAAAAAAAAAAAATTACGAACACACTGCAACGCATGCTAGGCGCTTGGAAGGGGGCGCCCGTAAATTAGGACTTGTTTGCTACTGTGTCATTGTAGATCACACGACGTTTTGGATGAAAAATGCATACACTTCATTATGTTCATTGTTGATTTTTGCGGCATATAAGAACTAAAAACATGCTAATTTTGACACTGAAATGTAATTATAGGAAAACTGGCCAAGTTTTTTTTTTTTTTTTTGTAAGAAGAAAATCAAGTAACGTAAACAAAACTAACGTGATTCTTCCGTATCTGAACCCACTGATGACAAATGTAACAAACCGTAATCTTGAGCTACGAATTTACATATCCTAACACAGCAAGCGCTATCTACATTTCGTGTGGCTTTTTTAAATGCTTCCAATAGAAACAAAACCACACGAAAGCTTATCAATGATTCAATGCTGGGGTATTATTATATACACTAACTTTGTTATGTACTTGATAGCTAAGTTGTAGGTTTTTATTTATTCTACCAGTTAATTAGGCCGACACTTAATCTTGCACACTTAGGGACTCGTGCAAAATCATTTAAGAACAAAAATAAGACTCCTGAGGAATAAATATGGAAACTTTAAATATCCAATACATAATAACGTGTTCTTTAGTTGAGTCGCTGAACAGAAGAGTAAAGGAATTAATAGAGGAAGTTCACTCAAGCGGTGGTCTTTAAAATAGTAACACTCAGGTTTCTGCTGCCGCGTAGTCAACTAAACAAACAAATAGCAGGTTATTTGAATTTCATATTAGGTAGCGGGAGATTTGCTCGCTACGATTATCTTTGGTACAATATCCATTGGTTGAAGTTTGGTCCATTACTTCATGTCATCTTAATTTACACAAAGAAACGATGAAACATTTGAAGCAATAATTGCGTCACTTTTAGCATACTCCATGGACCCCTTCACTGAACAACCTACCCAAAAACAAATTATTTATGCTATCTATAGCACCACGCCGAATATCATATGTTAAACATTAAAATACACGCGTACCGGAAAAAAATCCAGTGGTATTAATTTTTTTATTCCTGTCATGCTTTGTTCGTAATTTGTCTACATCGTCAAAGCAAAATCTGTGGACTGCTAAAGTTAGTGTAGTAGGCCTACATCATTTCCCTGTGGATTTTTATAGTAAAGTGAGAATGCATTTCTGAAGACAGTTTTATAAATAACAATATTGTACACTCTTGTTCTATTGTGGCTTCGGATAAGTTTTCAGTCTGGCGAGACGTACAAAAAGCTAAACTTGACCGTGACAGCAAACTATGCCAGTAACACTGTTTCAGTAATATATATTAGCTATTGCCAGCGACTTCGTTCACACGGTTTTAAACAATGCCTCTTTGAGTCGTGCAAAGGATCGTTCTAAGCACTCCAATTTTCTTAAGTAATTCGGGAAAAAAATATATTCTTGCTTTATTTTTCTTGTAAAACTAAAATTTTCCAGAAATAAAAAATTATTTAAAATAACAGTTTTTAATAAAAACTGTTTTATCACTTGAAATTGCATTTAGGTAACAATAGCCTATTAATAATGTTGATAATATTTAAAATAATAAATTATTGTATTTTTAATTTTGTAAAAAAAAACTGTTGAAGCAAAAAAATAATTTCGAAAGTTCTAAATGGTGCAAAATGACGTAAAGGGTCATTAATGACAGTTTTAGAAATGTTTTGGAAAATAAAATATTCAGTAAAATATTTGGTACTCAGATTTACCCAGATTTATTTGTCAGAAACCTTCGCGGACGCATGCACAACTCGCATCCGGATGAATGATACAGGAAAACCCTCATTTATACACGTGTGAGTCCATTATATATATATATATATATATATATATATATATATATATAATATATTATATATATACACACACAATAGGTCTTTACCAGCGCGTGCTTGTGAAGCTCTCGGACCGTAATATACAGTTTATCCTACGACTGAGAGCACTTATCTGACAGATTTGTTGTCAAAGTTTACTGTGGTCTTCTGTGACATGTTTCTTGTTTACACTCTCCTATCGATTCATCATCACTCGCTCATTCAGTAGGCTTTTATTTCCCAAAATAAAATATTCCTTTAAATTCTGACATGACATGTACCAGTCGTCAAAAAAGTGCACAGCTTCATGGGATAGATTATATATACCTGCCCCCTCGTCAAGGTACAGTGAACTCTCCCGTCGTAAGTGACCTGCTGCAGGAACCGGACCCCCACATATTTTAATTCACGCTGCCGGCCATCGATACTGGTTTCTTTTCCGTTTTATTCCTCCGTTCTTTTTCCTTGCTTTCTTCACGGCTACCCCCCCCCCCCCCCCCCCCCCCCCCCCCCCCCCCCCCCCCCCCGCCCCCACCCTCAGCCTCATACACCACTCTCGTGACCATTATCACGTGACGGGAGGATGTCGGGGGCAATTTTCATACCGAATACGTTCCCCCCACGCTCCCCGGTACACAGATCGGTGCAGCGGTTGCGTAACACTTTTATCGGGGTCCAATCGCTACATGTACATGTTACCCACTTACAGAGAGGAGTTCTGACGAGTTCGAAAATAACAAGTGCTTCATTTTAATGTTGTATGGTTTATGCCTGCGAAGACGGCGCACAAGCGTCGTTTAGGCCGCGCGTAAACAACAGTCAAGCCAAAAATATAAACCTCATAACACAAGGGCAATACGTTTGGTTATTTACTTACGTCCTAGCGTACCATACATAGTAAACAGGACACAATGGTGTAGGACAAGTAAATTATGTATATGAAACAAGTTACACAACGTTAAATTATACACATATCGTACTGTCAAAGTAATACGGCCATAAAAAACATTGAAAATCAGCTATGGCCATTACTGGAAAAACCACGTTTTACACTTTTAAATCGAATAGTGCCATAATTCTTCCTCAATTTTAGGTTAATAACAATGAACTGTTATACCCAAGGGTCAAACTTCCCTTCTGCAATAACTACAGTTCAAAACCTACCCGCGTAGTAGTTAAATTTATTCTTGTGAAAAGGTATTGTTCGTAATTTAGGCAATCAACAATTTAAAATTTTATTCTAGGATAAATCTAATAAAATGGTGTAAACTTTAATATTGTTTTCCTAACAAATAGTTTATGGGTCTAATATTTTGATAGGGCTAATCTAGGAACAAATATTTTGAAGTGGGTAAAAAATTATGAAAGCCCAATTTATAATTACATGAACCAAACAACCAAAATAATAAAATTAGGTAAGAATCTTATTTTACATGACAGAAACTATGGTGATCTGGGTTAAGACATGCTTAATATTTTATAGTATTGTAGTTCAAATAAGTATATTAAGTGTAGTAAATGCAGCCAGTACGAATTCTTCTCGTTCATAGCAGAGAATCAAGGTAGCTATAAAGGTGACACCAACACGGGTACTTAGCGACACATCGCTCCTAAGCTCGCAAGGTTGTGTTTGCTACGTCCTTACGCTGCTATATTATGCTTGTCTGAAACACAGGAACTTCATTATACCTTATGAAAGTGCTACTGATTAAGGACTTTGAATGTACACTCCTGAAACTGCGATTTCTAGTTTTAATAATAGTAATAATATTTTATCGTTCTCGAGATATTTTTTTACATGAAAACATATTACCTAAATAATTATAATTTATTAATTTTCTGGCAAACAGTGGTAGTCTCATTAGGCCTACGATATTTATTCAAGTATGCGCAAACTGCACGAACAGAGCAAGGAAAAAAAATCTTTAAATTCACGAATACCAATCATTAAGCACATTGCAATTCATACAGCTCGTACTTTAGAATTATCCCGACTATGAGCTGATCACAGTTGGTGTCCAGTATATACAAACTACAAATTAAGGTTTTCTACTCTGGTAAACGTATCAACCATGCAAGATATTTTTACTACCACATACTCGCCAGAAATACGTCACGCTACCACTCTCAAACTTGTGGTATGTCCGGTGACGTCACACAACTCGTGCGACCTTACGTCTCGTATACACACTGGTCCACTTTGGCCTCACACAAGTTGGCTACAAATCATAACAGCTGTCAACGCTGTTGCAACGGTGGAACCCAACTTGCACATTTATAAAAAAATTCACTTGTGGCAGCGGAAGGAGAAAAGTTTATAACTTACTCTTCGAATAAATTTTTTTGGACTTACGACTCACAATACATTCACATATAACACGTTAAACTTAGAGGAAATTATTTCTACCACTTCGTTGGCAATATTTAATACTGTTTTTTTTTTTTCCTTTACTGTGAGAATTCCTGCAACTCAATGGCATCCACTCGTTATTTCGTATATCAATAAAAACGGTTCAGTTAATAACACTAACTCATTGAAGGAATCGTTCAAATGCTACCACTACTGTACTTAAAAGACATTTTCTTCGTCAAGGTAAAAAAAATCGTGCAATAGTTGAAATTAATTGTGTGTGATCAGCAATGTCGATATTTGTCAAACTTAACATCTCGATATCTTCCTCATACTTACAGAGATAACCAGTTGCAGTCGGCCTATACCACAATACGTTAAAAACTTGGAAGTCATTAGACACTTAAATGTAAAATACTTTATCACAAGCCAGCCGTCCAAACTACGCTTCGCGTTTTTTAGCTAAAGAGAAGTACACACAACCATTGCTATATACAGAAATTAGCATGGATTATAATACAGAGCATACGAAACATTTTTACTCTCGGTTATAATAACTTATATGATACAATTATTGTATTTTACTTACCTTTAAATATGTACATGAAGAATCATAACAGTAATTGAAAGTTTTTCCCACAAAATTAATGTTTCGGTAGCAATTTTGTGATTTCTGAGCGACAAGATACATCTGAGTATTAAGTTCAAAAACATAATTTTGGTGGTGGTTTTGTTCCTATTTTTAATATGTTTTCCAATTAACGATAAAGACAAGTGTAGACTTCAAAGTCTCGAGAAAAAAAAACCGTGGTTATACAAGTAGCTTAAGACTTAGAACTAAACACTGTCTACAAACGTGCTCTACCACATTTGCAAATAGGACACTTTTGATTGGATACACATCTGAAACTCAATGTAAGCAATCGTATTCTTGAAATAGAGACGTTTATCGTCACTCATGGCGCAGTTATTATTTGACTAAGGTAGCAGCTAGCCTGAGAGTTTAGTGGTTTTGGGTTAAATAAAATCCAGATAATTTATTATATTTGTTACGTTAAAAATTTGCTTCACGGTAAATCTACTATGGAGCGCAGTGCGAAGGAAAGTAGTTCCGATGTATGTACTTTCATAACCAGTCAGTTTACTAGGGTAAAAAAGCCACAACGACAGGAACACGTTCGCAACGAATGTAACCTTGTAAAGAGCTTAACAGGAGGTAGCTCTGTGTCCTGAGCGACTGCCGTCTTACGACAGTAAATTCCAGCATCGTTGAAATCACAGTGGACAATAATTTAAAACACTTCCAGACAAACTGGCAGTTGTGCTAGTTACAGTTTGAGATGCGAATACAAGAAAACAACTGTACAGGATGTTGGGCAACTGCACGGCAATACTTTGATGAGGGAACGGTACACACGTCTAGGGAAACAGAAAATGTTATACATATGAACACACGCCCAGAAACGCACAGTTACTGTAGGCCTACTACAGTTCTCTGAATTTTAAAAATTGTTTTTACTATGTAGTGAATATTTTTCTAAAATATAGGTTTTTATCATTTTGGCTAGTTATCGACTTAATGAAATTATCTTAGTTAATATTCATCCAAAATCATAAAAACTTATTATTTGAAAAAATTTCCTACGTAGTACAAACAATTTCTAACATTTCTATGTACAGGTTATGCGATACCTGCTTCCTTTCAGGATTTAAAAAATAATAATTACTAAAATAGTATAAATAGGGCCTCGTAGCCTTGTTGTTGTCGTATTTATGATTAAAAAATTGCCAAGAAATTACAAATAGCCTGAAATAAAAATAAGCAGCCGGAGTTTCATTAGTACTCACTTTAACCCGAACCAACATCAACAGTCTCGGCATGCCAGTGCCACTGCCATGTGTTCAAAAATAGGGTAGCTCATTATTCTCATAACAGAAGTTGCAAAAAACTGCAGCTACAGACACAACAGCAGGCTCAGCAACGACAGAGATTCTGACAATCTAAAGTGTGCATGCACCCATCAATGCAACAATCATTTAAATATCACTAGATATATTCTGCCGTACGTCCTTCCAAGTACGACTGGTAGGTGATGGATGCGCATCATAACAAGCAAGGTTTATAGAAATGTCATTTTTGTCTACGCTAGTGCTTCATAAACTGAGTCTCAGCGAGTGTAACACAACACTGTCACTTGAGTGCGTCAAGAACAGTTATAAGCTGTAAGTAATTACACGCGGCATCACTAGTATATCAAAAATGTTAATCATTTTTCAATGATAATTTCAACATTTTCAAAACACCAAATTTTTGCGAAAGTGCTGTAAAAATTCCAAATTGTTTACTGCAGAATTTTAAAGTTTTGTTGTATATTTTGGGGGAAGGGGGTAATTTTTTTAAGCATATAGCACGTGACAATTTCAGTGTGATTTATGTCTGTTGGTCGATGCGGGGCGTATGCCCCCGTAGCAAGCGAATTTTGACTTCGACATACCTGGGAATACAATGCAAGTTAAAAATTTTTCGTAAGAAGATAATGTAGTCACTGGTAACGTCTATAAAACAAAGACTATTTGCACAAATATAAAATCATGACTTTGCATATTTGAACGCTTAAAGGCGTTTACCGTACAAATATTGTAAAAAAACAACCACTTCACTGTTATCTAAGTAGATATAGGGGAACTAGTATCTATATCAGAATGGGAAAATCTGTCTTAGTCCTGCCGTAGGCGACATTGACCCAGTGAATCCACTACAGAATCAATAATGCGCTAACGCGCAGATAACGTAAATGTACGGATACCGGCAAAACTTGCCAGATACTGTAACGTAACTCATTCAAACCCGGAAACAGTATTTTTTTTAATTTGGTATTTGCAGCATTAACTACGTACTTATTTTGACAACGCAATCAAGAAACCCGACTCGGAGAAGCATTGTTGTGTGGAATGGAATTATTTTTTTGTGGGTCAGGACGAAAAACAAGCGTACGAAATTATAATTGTGTCGAGAGTAGTTCACGGCAAATAATTAACCTTGATTTGACATGGAGGGGAGGTTAATTCCATTTCGTACAGTCGTGATAGTCCATTTTTCTAGACTTGAAAAGTGTTATTACACGTAGAGTGCTTTCACTCGAACGCCAACCAATTCCCGCGTTTAGTACAGAAAGGAATTTAATCTCAAGATCAGTTTTGCTCTACTAACTTTCTCAGTTTCCCTCGATTGACCACAAAGAAGCTAAACGCTCCCGAAGACCGCTACGACAGACAATTCTTCTTGTACCTGTGAACGCGTCTGTTCTACAATCTGAGCATTATATCAGCAACTGTTGTTAAGTCCGCTGGCGGTATTATTACCTAGAACATTCCACGAAACCAATTTGAAAATTATGCGACCAATTTCAACTTTTACATCCATAATGGCCATCCTTATTTCGGATTTGAATGGTTTCCCGAAACCGCTCCAGATGAATTCTGATATGGTTCTTTAACAGAGGCTATGGCCGGTTCCTCCTCAAGTTCCTATCCTTGTGTATAATTGTATGTAACCGTCTCTAACGACTTTGCTGTCAAAGAAGTGTATTACCAACTTATTCATTTATTTTACGTTTTACAGTAATGCGAGTGAATAAAACCTAGAACAAATTTAACCATTTTTCACTTCGGACTGCAAAAAAAAGTACCAACGTCCAAAACATTATATATATATTTTTTGTTAAAAAATGAGCACAGATATCTATGGGAAGAAAAACTGGACGCTACAATCAATCTTAACAAGTCATTTCCTGAAAAAAAATTAAGTATAGCAACAGTGGTGCATTTAAATTTCGTCGAAAAAGTTTCCTTCGCGAAGAAATACACATTTGGTTTCATTACGTTGTGGAACAAAGTTTACGTCGGCGTGAATTAGTTTCAGTGTGTCCACCGCTCGAACAATTTGACCCTTCTATCCCGTCAAAATAACAGAAAATGTCTGATAAGCCCAACCACCATAACGAATGGGTTAGGGGGTCCATTCGCAATTATTCTTGACCGTAGAAAGTGGCTCTTCGCGTGCACTCTCACCCAAGAAGGAATCCCCGAGTTCCGGTGCCAATGCTCGATGGCGGTTGTTTGTGTGACGTAGTATGGAATATGGCCCGTCAGTGCCAACATAAGGTACGACTGCGCAACGCTACGGTCGGACTAGGCCTCTGGCATAGTTATGGTTGCTGTTGGTGTTGTTGGTGGTTGATGTTGGCGACTGTTGATAGCGGGATGACAGAACTGCCTGTTGGTGGTGGCAGTTGGTGTTGCACTGGTTGCTGTTGGTCACGAAATCATTTGAACTCTCATTTCCGCAGGTTATTTCTGTGTAGTAGGGAATTTCAGAATACTGAACTTTTAAGTACTCCAGACAAATCAAATTCCAGTATACGGATAAGTTACATTTAATGCCAACATAAAAACATTATTAAGCCGCTCTGTACTTATAATTTCCTCAAGTATACAGCATAATACTGAAATTCGGGTCCGAAATGTATTATCAACTTAAATTATTTCAGCCACAACTATGTGCTATACAACAGTCTCTGTTGTGCAACCCAAGTATCGCACGTATATCATTAACAATACCATCACCAACAACAGCAACCGTCTATTGTGCCTCTATTCCACGTGACAATTCTGAGAGTTTCTATTTGTTAAGGTTTGTACACGTTTAACACAATGTAAGCCGACAATTTTTAATTCAACAAGTTAAGACTTAGATTAATTAAAAAAAATAAAACTCCGACTCACAGGCTACTAAATTTCAAATCGATCAGGCCAGTAGAATTACTCACCACATTCACAAAAAAACGGCTGAACAGATTTCCTTGAATCATAGCTTAGAACACCCTTGAGCAAGTCAGCTTTCAAACAAAAAAATCACATCAAAATCTGTCAATTTGTTTAGTAGCTACGGTGCCTCAGACAGACACACAGACACGTCAAACTTATAACACCCCTATTTTTGCGTCGGGGGTTAAAAATGAACCAGGGTGCCCTTTCCCTAGAAGGCACTGTGGATTTTACCTTGCGCGATTTAAATGAAGAGGAAGTTCCCAAATATCTGTCAAAATTTACTAAAGTTACCTTCGAGCAGCGAATTAGACGGTTTGAATTACGTTGCGTATTTGAGTCTGGTTTGTTAATCACATTTCAGCGAATATAAAAAGTCGTAATATGCCAAGCAACAAGCCGTTTCTCTGTAGCACACATACAAAATTGAACAATCAATATAAATTGTTTTTAACATAATGTTGGTGCCAAACTGCCTTGGTGCTGCCAAGGAAAAGTAAGGTAATTATGCCAAGGTGTGGTACTTCAGCGCAGAAGTCTAGTGTCAGTCCTGCTGCTTCGCTACTCACGTCGGCTACCATCAAAACAAACCCAGCAGAGTGAACGCTCACTCTCGTTATAGCAGCGGCAAAAAAATTCATTCGAGGTTGTTATTTCGACACGTGTTACGTTTGCAACAGCGTTGTAGGCTATTCCTTTTACTCGCTTTCTCTCTGTTTACATCCAGTGTTTTTATCTGCTCCATTCTCTCCTCAGGATTTTTAAGTGGTTCCGTGTATTTTTACCAGTATTTTCCTTAGGTATTAACCGTGGCTGTATTATGAATTTTATGACCCACGTGGGGAGTCGGAATATTCTTCTTCCATGTCGCCTCACCGCCCCAAATGTGTACGTCCCATACGGCGTGGAAGGCCCGAAGGTGAAGAAGGGGGCGGGGGACGAAGAAAAACAAAGCAACAGCTGTGGATGCGGCGACTTACAGCTGTAAGTAATCTTCATTTCGTTGCAGCGGTGTAACAAAAAAAAGCGAGAGAGAGACAGAGAGATGGGAAGAACAGCCAGCCGGTAATATAGTCGTAAATCTCCGGCGAGCCGCGATTTCTCCCTCGACAGACAAAGGCGGGCCGCGGGCCGAGATCCTGAGATGTACAATTCTGAGCGTTTTATGATCCTCGCAGCAGATGAAGACGAGCAACTGCTTATCTGTCGCTCTTCCCGCGAAGATGCGGCCATTGTCGGCGTTGTTCGTGGGAACTGGGCGACGCCTGCGAGCACCTTGTAAATCACGACGTGACTACTGACCACTTCTACGTCGCGCCATCATTGGCTCTTACTTGCATAACTGCTGCTGCTACTGTCAGTTACATCGCTTCTACAAGATCTCCGCAATAAACTGCCATCTTTACTGCGCGCATTGACAGCCACAACACCTGACTTTCATTTTGCAGTACTTTGGTTATAATATGTTTGAGAGACTTTTCCTATGGGAGGGAATGATTTTGAGCAGAATTGTGGACGTACGCCATCGCAGTAATACACTCTAAGGAAAACAAGCTAAGATTACCTGTAGCGATATAAAAAACATAAAATACACGAGGCATTATGCAAGATAAGGCTCAAACAAAATACAAATACGTACAAAAAAAAAAACAAGTACTTTACACAGTAAAAACGTTTTCTTTACAAGAAAGAAAGATTCTTCTTTGATGATATTTAGCTTGCGGTAAACAAATATTGCCTTAACAATAAAGAAGCACTTTAAAAACTTATGTTTGGTGTTGACTACATTTTTCCCCTTCAGAAGTTTTCTTTAAAAAAAATAGTGTAATTTTTTGTAGCATATATAATTTTTCACAAAATAAAGCTTGTGTTGAAAATTCCACAACTAACTCCAACACAAGGATTCCCATTAAACAACGTTAAGGGCGTTCACGTGGCAAAAATGCATTATTTTATATTTGTCCGAGATAGTATTAGTTTAATAGACGTTACTTGTGACTACACTTTCCACTTGTTAAAAATGGTATTACTCTCGTAGTTTTCCCATAGCGGCATGACAATGTACAAATTTGCAGGTTACGGGAACAAATGCGTAACAGAAACCGAGTGACTTACTCGAACGAAATAATTTACACTGAAATTAGATATGGGCCATAAGCTAAAAGATTTGAAACCACACAATGAAATTCTTTTCTACTTTTTAAAAAAACTTAAAATGATGACAATTTACTTCATTTATGGAAATTAAAAAATAAGGACTTTGTTCTGCGTTTTTAAATATTTTTTCAAATAGCCCATAATATCCGTTTCAGTGTAAAATATTTCATTTTAGTAAGGCACTTAGTTTTTGTTATTTCCATTTTACCGTAACTTGCAAATTCTGACTATGACATGCCACTATGGGAAAACAGAGAACTAAAAATATTATTACAAGGGGGGAATGTAGTCGCAAGTAACGTCTATAAAACGAACACTATGACGTGCAAATACAAAATTATTAATTTATACCACGATAACACCCTTAAATAGCAACCAAGGCAGGCACATCGAAGATGTCTTCAACTCTATGCCCAAGACACTGAAACAGCCAATGCTGCATGCCCGGCAGTTCAGACTTGCGGTGGCCAAGCTGCAGATGCGTATAGTACCATTTAATATATCGTAGTGTAACTGTCCTGCTTAAAAATTATGGTGGAAACGATCGTTTCATACGTTTTCGCCTAAATTAAATTAACACTACGGCCAGAGATGGAAGACGTACACTACCATTCCAGCATGGAGAGATTAGTCTATGACATTTGTAAGTAGACAAACTTTCGAAAGAACGAGTGACTATAAAATAACCGTTATAGGACTAACAATATTCACGCCTTCTTGCGGATCAGTCGCAATTTTCTTTAATATTTCCTTAGTGCTACAACAATGAACAGCAGCAAAATATATGAACAGAATAAAAATATTGTTTTGTCATTGACACTACATTTCTGATATTATACACATGTGATAGGTATAATAATGCCATTTCTCATGCGATTTTTTGCCTTCCAATTTACTACAGAGTAATCTCACTATTGTGTGACCAAGTTATTTAAATATGTCTAAATTGATAGGTTGTGTTGACTGCAAAATAGTTTAATACTGACGTGTAAATAAAACTAAAGTCAGTGCAAGAATGCACTAGTGGTTCTGTATAAAACACGCTAAATGCATTATACAATCGTTCACTATATCTCATATGTGGTTTAACTGGGTTTCTTCAGAGTAAATTGTGGCTTGAAAAATAGTTTTGTGATTCTAACATAAAGGTGCACTAGTTCACTTTAGAACAACTAAATATTAAGTATAGTTTCGATAAGCACGGGACGCGAGACATGCACCTGAGTTTGCTCGTTCTTCTCTCAGACGGTAGATGATAAGTAGCAGGCGAGAGATGACAAGTCGTAAATTAACGAGCAGGGGCTGAGAAGGTTGGGCAGGGAGCGGACATTAGTTAGCCAGCAGCCTATCATTAGCTACGTGTGCTAAATGCCGGTGTCAACCAACCTGTCCACAGCTCCCGTGGTTACCGACCAACTTCGTGTGATGGCCGGTCCTCCGAGATAAGCCACCGTCCCTGGAGGCAGTTTCTGATACTTTTGACACGAGGCTAATGCCTCTCTACGACAGCAACATACATCACGCCCTACAACTTTTCTTCATTGTCAGGCAAATGTTTACCTAAATTATGCCGAAAACTGGCGCTGACTAGCTACAAACTGACACTGAAAACAATGTTCGTATAGGTGGTTCATGTTAAAGTAAGCACTTCCCCATACTTACAATAATTATTGTGGTTATACAAGCAAAGTTTTGAGAGTTGTGAAATGTTTACACAAGTTTTTTAGCTACACGGAAGTTTTCGTATATAAAATAGTAAAGATGGCGGCATTATGGTTCACAGGAAATTGTAAGCAGTGCTCAATTTATCCTGAAGAACCTATAGGAGCTCTTCCCTGCAAAATAATACTGTGGTGACCAAAAATGTTTAATGGCCACAACAAAATACTTTTGTGGCGAGTACAAAAATTATTTTGCAAGATAAATACATACAAAATATTTTGCAGCTACCGCAATTTATTTTCCGTGCATGTTTATACTCCCAGGCGAAACCTCTGTTGCGCGCCTGTTTCCTATACGACAAATATATAAGAAATTAAAAGATTCGCGTTTCCTTTTGTCGCAGGCTAGAATTCAAAGAACGGTAGGTTCATGTCACTTTCCTAATTGGGCCTTGATGTATTTGACAACTTCTTAAGGTGCTTAGCCAATCGTAAGGAAATAGATATGATGGTATATCGCAGACATGTTTCGTGTCAACATACACTTGACAACGCTATAGCTTCTTGCAACATGTATGATTGCGAGATATACGTCTGACACAACGTAGCTGTCTGCAGACCAATGTCAGGCATCAAATATTACAATAGCGGGATTCTTATTGGCTCAGTCAAATAGGGCAACAGCTTCACGTACAAGCGAAAGCTAGTTACATTCTTGTAAGTTGAACGTACGTTGAAACCCAGCAATGCGAGCATGGGGTGAGCAGATAATGTCAGCTTGAATACACGTGTATTCTGGGACGGTAGTACACGGGTCAGTTAAGGGGCCCGCCTCGTTGCCATAAAAGCAAACTGCAGCGTGTTTGAAGAAAACGTTTTACACCGAAACTAATACACGTGTGTTCACGCCGTTTCTCTACGAAAATAACACACACTTCAGAAGACTGCCCTTAAGTACTTTCAAGACAACACATGTATTAGAAATCCCCTTTTAGGGCACGTCAAAATGGGTTAAAACGGGGTTTTCAGGCTGCTATAGCGGAAAATATACTAGCCGAATACATGTGAAACCACTTAAGGGTAGTGCATTGGACTTTAGTAAAGTGATTTCTTAAATAAAACAATAGGGTCACCACTTAAAGTCCCATAGGAAATTTGTTTTTTTTTTTTTTTCGCGAAGACTGCACGTCTTAAGCGTAGAGGCGACGCACCGTTGTATGGCCCATACGACGTCGTCCTTAGCACTATACCTCACTCACACAAACACATGTGCCACGAGGCGGGCCCCTTAACTGCGAATTGCTGTCCTCTTATCAATGCAAGGTGATATCGCATTGTTCTCCATGCATTGTACGCCAACACTATCAACACATCATTTCAATAACATAAAATACTTTTCTGGATACACATTTTTAAACTGGTTAGCCTAAGAGGAATCATCTAGAGCTAGGACGCTATTGCACAGTTTGGCTGACACATTTGGCGAGAATAGGTCAACAATTTTCTTATATTGGCTGTATCAAAAAAGCTGTTTTGTTAGACGACAGTATATTCTAAAATGGTAGAGTAATAATTATAAAGCTGCCTTAATGCATTGTACAGTAAATTGTTAATGTAGAGTATATAATTTGATTTAAATTGACTCAACGGGTTCTGAAATATATTATACCCAAAAAACATACACTAATTTTAAACTAATTACTATGAATTGCATAAAAGCAAAAATAGGTACAATGACCTTACTTTGGTGTATAATTATACCCAGCGTGGAGAAATTGTGTTCACAAATACTAATTCATAACATAACAGTAACACTTCACCAGCAGTTTGATGAGGTCGGTATGACTAATGCGTGGCATACAAATACACTCCCGCCATCACAGTCACATATGTCTAAATACCATCATTTATGAACTGTAAACGTGTTGCGAATTAATTTATTTAAAGTGGTGTTATTTTATCTATCAGGTGCGGCAGATTGTTAATCCGTAGTGGTCATGCCTGAAAATGTCGAACTTTGTGCTATTTTTGATAACACAAAAACTAGGGTTTCCGTGGAATGAGGTTGAGATCAGCGCCCAACTTCAATCGTTTAGGCTACACTTGCGTCATAAAAACATTATATCCAGAACCTCAAATAGGTAGGCTATATTTCCTTCGTTCTGGCTGTGTACCCAGAAACTACTTTCAGGTACATTTTCATAGGCGATATACATATTCTACCTAGTTTAATGAAGAATAGCATGATGTTGTCAGTATCCTGTTGTAATCCATTTTGTGTGCGTATGTATTACTGTTATCCAGTTGATCGTGAAGTAACTACCTACAACTCCACGAAGAACAATAATATGTTATCAATTGTCTACCTAAAAGTGTTTTTGTTGTATGTTTGCATCAGCAATCGTTACCACTGATTCTGCAGTGCAAGACTCGAAGGGTCGCAAATTCAAATTGCCATGATAGTAACAGCAGTTTAAATAATGTCACATGTCACTAACTAAACAAATACCGCCAACTTGCTGTTACAACTACCTTTGTACAATCCCGAACCTGGAACTTCAATAATGAGATAAACGAACTGCTACTAACTTTTTGCTAGTAAGCAATGGCCTCCCCATCAGTATCATCAGAGCCGAATAAAACACGCTATTTATTTTATGTACAGTACATAACATTTACATTCAACGATAACGTATCACTAGAGATGATGGTTTATCGCGGAAAAACTTGACTATTTGCTAGACTTCAACATACGTTCAACTTATCAAAAGATTACTGGCTTTCCCTTGTACGTGGAGCTACTGCCCTATTTGACTGAGCCAATAAGAATGCCGCTATTGTAATATTTAATGCGTGTTATTGGTCTGCAGACAGCTACGTTGTGTCAGTGTTTTCAAGGCTATGTTGACGCAAAACATTTTCGCGATATACCATCATCTCTACGTATCACTGCTATTTGAATTACTTCATTTTTCATATCACAGTTCCAATATTATTACTTCAATTATCTTAATAACAAGACCAAAACATTCCACAGTCACTGCAGCGTTGTTCGTCATTATAAAGTACTTTTAAATAACTAGAATGGTTCAAAATCACTTACAAGTGACAATGAAAGTGATTTAAAAAATTACATCTAGGGATCTATACTTGGATATACAGTACATATGTCAAAAATTACGAGCACTTTCTCCGTTATCACAGCGAAGTTGCAAAAGCCGTACATGAATGATGAGGTAAATTTTTAGGGTTTCCAACAGCGCATATTCTTCCATTTGATGCAAATTTGTGAAAATTTAGCTTCAAATGAGTAAAAAAAGAACGATCCAAATCCCAAACCATTGGTTTGGCAAAACCATTTTCATTTCATCATAGAGTAATATTTACTTTATTATTTGAGTAATATTTATTTTATTATTTTTTTGCTTAACATCTCGTACACAGCGAGGTCATTAGAGTCAAGGAAATACTTTACAGAAGGAAAGGAATTAGGAGAGGAATAGTCCATGGCCTATTTTAAGGGACCATCCCAGCATTCGCTTGGAACTACTTCGGGAAACCATGGAAAACGGAAATCAGGATGGCCGGAGCCGGGGATCGAACCCGGGTCTTCCCATGTGATTCCAACGTGTTAACTTCATGCGTACCCTAGAGTCGTCAAGTTCAAATATGGCCTCGGAATTCAATTACACGTACAAGAAATACCGTAAGCGGGGTGATTTTAGACACTAGTAGGCTACACAATTTTATTTTCCATGCGTGTGTCGGCTGTGAGTAAACATTTATTTTCATATAGGGATTTATTATTTGAAATTTATCGGAAGTAAATTTCTTTCCTCGGGCTGCCACATATGCGAAAAAAAAATTTGTTTTCGAATGTTCCGAAGTTGCCCCTCGTGACCAAAGTTCACCCCCTTCCTAAACGGCACCAGAAAAATTTAGCAGGACCGCGATGGATGATCAGACCATTCGACTTCCATCCACGGTAATCCGGGTTCGATTCCAGGCGGGGTCGGATTTTTACATGTGGTAATCGTGCCGAAATATACTTTTGCTCGGCGAGTTTTTTCGGGAATCTCTCGTTTCACCCGTCTTTTAATTCCATCTCTGCTCCATACTCGCCTCATGTCAACCCTCACCTGCGCTAAGGACCTCGATGTTACGAGTTGGTGGACGTGGCGTGTGAAACGTGTTGTAGCATTGATCGGAAAGTATTTTTTCTTGTGTAACTATTAAAAATTTTTCCAATGTGTTTATCTACGAAAAGAAGAAAAACTTCAAACTGTGTCCCTACGATTTTAAAAATGCCGTCCGCTAATTAAAAACATTATTTCCAAGCTCCTTAAAAGTGATAAAAATGACTTCTTCACGTTGCTGTAGCTGAGAAAATATCAACCGTAATCTGGAAACCAAATCATAGAAACCTGCACTGGACTTTACCACGTATTTTCCATAAATAAAATAACAGGGCCTTAGATTGAAGTCGCGTCGAAAAACGGTTTCCAAGAAAACACTGTACGCTAGTTTAGTCCTTCGAGCCTAGAGGCGATTAGGTGTTGTCAGGTGTGTTATAGGGCCTACTCGACTTATCGCCTGGACGTTACATTTTTTTAACGTCCACTAACTCTTAAGCGCTTACCAAAATCACTAACTAGACAAATTAAAAAAATAAATAAAATAAAAAAATGCCTGGATTACGAATACACAACTTTCATTTAAATATTCTTCATGGTCCTGATTATGTATCGTCGCAAAGTTTGCGCTGTCGTAGAACACTACTCAAAACTATGAAACACTCTGCTATGCACAAAACAATTTGCTCTGCGTTCCTTCTCGTCGGGTAAATGAGATACACGGTCGTAATCTGATGGCGCTGAGAAAGTTGTGGCATAGCCAGCGAACCAATTACAAGAGTTGAGCTCATGTCCAATATTGCGAGGAGATCGGAACAGATAACATTCCACGAGCGGCAGTCCACCTTCATTACGTCAGCCGCACGTCCTCGGTGGCATTCTGCGTGTCCCAGGAAGACGGCGGCCCGATTACACTTCAGTAACCGGCCAATTAACTAACACGAGAGTTCGTCCCTTTATTGCGGAGCAACGTTTGTCCAGACTGGCATTCCGTGAAACCACGTTAACTTCCGTGCCGAGCTTCGTTTAATTTGATTCCGTACGGCGGTGTTTATTTGTTTCATATTACGTCTATTAATAATACACACAGTGTTTTGCGAGCGTTGCCTGTGCCACAAATGTTTTGTGTGTCTGCAGAATAATGGAAGAAATATTTATCTGAACATGTAGGGATTCATTTTCAATATCATGATCCTTTATGTCTACTGCTTTTACAAAAGTACTTTTTTAATTCCTAAACGAGAGCAAATAATGTAAAACTGTTGCACAGTTTTGTTTAAAACAGTGTATATATATATATATATATATATATATATATATATATATATATATATATATATATATATATATATATACACACATACATACACACACACGTCAACTACAATTTTTTTTCGAGACAAAGTACACAACTGTTCCAGATATTTATGCATTTAAGGAAATCCTCATTAATGAAATAATACGCCAAATATATCTAACTTTTTGCTTAGAAAATTTAGACTATATTGTTAAAGTAAACAGTTTGTCAATATCTGCTCTCGTCTAGGAATAAAATTACTGTTGTAAAAGCAGTAGACATGACAGACTGTGGCTTTAAAATTAGACTCGCTGAATAAGTACTGTACGCGCGCGCGCATATACACACACACACGCATGTACAAATGTTTAATGAAATTCCACTAATAACACAGCACACTATACCAGTGAAAAAACTATACATTCTTTGAGACGCGATGTGACACTGGCTACTAATGTCACAAAGTGAAACTGTTTCTTCATAATAGATAAAGAAAACAGAAGCTGTATAGCTTCCGACAAACAAATCTTGCTTAAAATAGTAAAAAATATAATAGTATATTACTATTAGGTCTATGTTTATTTAAATCGTTTTCGAGAAGAACTTTTTTTCCTTCTGGTAACAACAAAAATTCATCATACAACATAAAACTCGTTTTCTATAAAAAAAAATTCAATGTACTTTACCATAAATATTACCACTGGCACCAACCATGCAATCGTTAACAGCAAACGTCACGGACCCGTTGCAGTGACAGTTTCTTGCAAAAAAAAAAAAAAAAAAAAGAGGAACATAAAACAACTTTACGGATCTGCATTCAAAAGAGAAAAAATACAAGCGACCACTGAGGATGCGTGGCGTGTCGCCAGTAAGTATTAACCTCGGAGCTATGATACACGCCCAGACGTGGGAGCTGCAAGGTCGCAAGTCTGCTGACGTTGGGAGAAGAAGATGGATTTGTGGAGAGGGGGGTGCAAGGGGGAAGGTAAGACGGGGGAGAGGGTAAACATGTTAATTTATCACTCCGATCCAACTGCCACACCCGGCCAGCTGGTCTTCAGCACTTTACATCTCACTTAAGATTAAGGTGGCTCCCTAGTACGCTACGTTTGTGTGAGGCACGAAATCGATGGTCGACTGATGTTTTGTAATATCGTCCCCTCCCACCCTCAGTCTGAAAAACGCATTTTTAGACATTTTTCCAATAAGAGTGCTGAATTTTTAAACTTAAAGCAAAATAGGGACGTGTGTGTTTATTTTCGTAGAGTTACCAATGCAATGCATGTAAAGTAATTTCGTCAAGGAAGGAACAATCGAAATTTACTGCGACACATTTCAAGCATATCCAGGGAGGTAGCCTATGCTATCTGTCACTGAAGGTTTTTCGTGGGGGAAACGCTCATTTAAATGACAATCAACTTCTGGGTAGACTGTATCACAGGCCAGTAATCTTTTTTTTCCTAGTCCGCCTGTCGATCACTGCCTCACAGGCGGAAACATTATGTAAGTGATAGTGTGGGGCAGAGAGCACTGGTGAAATGCACACTTGGAGGGGACGTCATTGACTGGTCGGAGGAGCGGAAGTGTAGGATCGTGCACATGGCTGGAGATCACGACTCGAGTACAGGAAGAAGGGGAAATGGTGATGGGGGGGGGGGTAAGTCCTGCAGGATCTCATCACCCGCCTATACAAAGCGCCCACCCATGCCTACCCCCCTCCTCGGCCTCTTCAATGGTCAGCACAATCCCGAAAAACGAGCCCGAGAAAGGACCACTAATACAGCTAATGGTGCATTTCTAAACGCGCACTGGAGGAAAAAAAAGCTACTAAACGAGCCCAGGGGGTGGTTAGGAGGGGGACGGGGGAGGACAGGGCGGTATTTACAAACCCTGAATTACGCGGTAGTAAGAGGGGGACACTCCCTACCATTCCTCTGGAGAGGGGGCCCGGGGTCCCCTCACGACAATACCAGACAAATGACAAATGAAATACGCAAATGAAGAACTGTCGGAGTTGTGAATGGAGGGGTGAGGACAAGGATGGCAAATGGCGGGGTGGAGAGGGGGAGAACTCGAGCAGTTTTCGACGAAGGGAGGGGAAGGAGTTGCCGCGCGAGTTAGACGGAGAAGAGGGCACCGTGATTGTGCGGGGAATTTCGGGCCGGCGCTGGGCCGCTGGTAATGAGATATTGTTCAACGGCGGACGCGTGGGAAAACGTCACTGCTCAGTGTATCCGTCTGGTCGCCCACCTATCTACCCGGCACACGCTTCTCGCGAGCTCCGTCAACACCAAGGACACAGACAAGTCCAAGCTGTCTGTTGCATAACACTTGCTGGCTTGTCTGTCTGTCTGTCTGTCTTAGCCGTCCCTCCCTCGCCTACCTGCCTGGCTTCCAATATTATTAATATTATTACAGAGCTCGCATGCTTCTGCTCGGATATACAGGATGTATCAGTGCACCCCGGCAATGGGCACATAGCAAAGCATGGAAGGGAACGCTTTCCCAACTCTGTACTGACGGCACAAAACACAAGAATGAAAGGACATGAACAAGAGAATAAAACGTGTTAATTATTCGAAATACAGCCTAAAACTAAGATAAAATAACAAAGAGACATTGATCGTCATCACCAGCCAGACTTCCCAGTATATTACTTTGGCTAAATATTGCCATAAGGTCTTGTTCCTGAGTTTTTTTTCCAGACTGATAACAGTAACTCAAAATTTTTTTAACCAAAAGCTTCGAAAAAACTTGAGTCAATGTGCAGTCACACGATGCACAATACTGTGGATGAGGTTTTTAAAATAATGTACCTTTCGACAGAAAAAAAACTTTTCCCACCTTATTTATACGACAAAAAAACGTGGTCCTTTGGGTGATAAAATCTAAAAAACATTCAGTAGATTTCTACTACAAAATTCAGCTACAAATTATAACATGTAAGTGTCAAAACTGTGGAGCAAAATTCTGATATGAGTTTAGGTAGCAATAAAAAAAAATATTTTCAAACTCGCTGCAAAACTCAGTAGCAAGGCCTAAAACTACGCATGCCTGCTCTAATGGTGGTAATATAGTGAACTCGATGTACACAGTCTTCCCCAGTTTTCTGAAGACCGCAACGTGGTTTATCAATATATTGAGGTGTATCACGATGCACGGTCGTTTTACCCTAAATATAACACCAAAAGTCAAACAAGAAAGTGTCACGCTAAAATATATTCAACTGCATGTGTTTTACAAGTGCCTCCAAATTTTTTCAGTTATATAGTACACATTTTAACTATCACAATGCCATAGGTACTTACACATTGGCGGAATGTATGAAGCAGTGGTGATGCGGTATACCACAGAATGTACTATTGAAGATTTTACACAGATTACGTGTAATCATCAAGCAGTGATGAGTTCAGAAGGGAGGAAATATGTGACAAATCCCTTTCCAGGAGTGAAACAGTCTAATAAATGTATGCAAAACTATAGCCATCTGAGGAACCAATTGAAAAAGAAATGAACCAAACGTGTGAGAAATCCGATTCTAAAGTGCCTGCCATCATGTAGAATCGCCGCCATTAAAAAAGACACTTAACGAAAAAGTAATTAATAATTTATAAACGGTGGAGGAAAAGCGAAATTTCCGAGAAAACCCGTCCCAGCGAGACAAAATCCACGTTAATCCAGGCGGAATTCGAATCATGTGTAACTGAAGGGTTGCAGAACACACTGATAAATGTCGCCCATGATTCTAAAAACACAGCAGCAATATTGTGATTGTACAAACTCATTTGTAAAATTTATTCGTCGCATACATCAGCCTGTCTATATGATTTATTCGATATTTACAAGCTCATTATTCATACCATTATTACCACTCACCCTTCAGTTATTTTGTGGTTGATTTTTCCATCCGAGTCAGTTTTGCGAATATATGGCTTTCTCTTATAGCAGGTTTGTGGCGTTCTCTCTTAACACCCCAGTATTAAGAGGTAGTGGACCGGACGGTTGAGACGTGATGTAGCATGGTACGGAAAGTATTTTTTTCTTGTGTAACTATTAATGTTTCCAATGTGTTTACCCACGAAAAGAAGACACACTTCAAATTGTGTCTCTTATGATTTAAAGAATGCCGTCCGGTTTTTTAAGAACATTATTCTCAAGCTCCTCAAAAGTGCTAAAAATGGCTTTTTCACGTTGCTGTAGCTGAGAAAATATCGATCGTAATCGTAAAACTAAGACATGGAAACCTGCACTGGACATTACCACAAACTTTCCACAAATAAAACAACAGGGTCATTGCTTGAAGTCCCGTTGAAAAACACATTGTATGAAAACACAGCACGCTAGTTCACTCCTTCGCGCCTAGAGGCGATGAGGTGTTTGAAGGGACGTGTTATGTTTGACTTATTGTCTTCCCAGTTTCCATGCCCCAGACGTAAAGAGAAAGCTACCGTCCACTAACGCTTACGTCTGTAGTTTCAGTTCACAAAGTATGTTTCATGTTCGTACATGTAAGGAGAAAGATCATAAACCATTATTTATTATAGCATACAAATCATGATTAAATTGGGACCGCGGCGGCCGAATGGCCAGACAACTCGACTCCCACCAAGGCAATGCGTATTCGATTCCCGAGCGAGGTCAATCCCCGGATTTACGCATGTGGGAATCGTGCCGGACAATATCGCTGACCGGCGGGTTTTCTCGGGGATCTCCCCATTCCGGCGCCTCTCCACTGAAGGGCCTCATTCCATGTCATCCTTCGGGGTTAAGCATATTGGGGGGATGCTCTCTGATATAAGAAACACAACCAGAAGAATCACATACGACCGTTCTTTGATGTGTGTATCTAGTATATTGATGTTCTAAAGTACATGTTTCTATTGTATGACAGTTCTAACATCTGCGATTCTGTTGTATAATCGTTCTATACTATGAATT
Organism: Medauroidea extradentata; assembly: GCA_003012365.1. Classification (NCBI taxonomy): domain Eukaryota; kingdom Metazoa; phylum Arthropoda; class Insecta; order Phasmatodea; family Phasmatidae; genus Medauroidea; species Medauroidea extradentata. Next base: position 60,354 of record PNEQ01054636.1, read on the forward strand.
TCTGTTGTACGGCATTTCTAACGTACGTAGTTCTACAATATGAGGTTCTAAGTTGTCTCTATCGTAAATTTGTTTAAACATATGTGATTTTTTTTTTTTTTCACAATTCTTACACGTGAATTTCTATTGGAAGACGTTTCTAATGCACATTGTTCTGTAATATGTGGTTCTAAATTATGCGTTGCTGCCGTACGTTTGTTCTAACAAATGTGATTCTGTTGTTCAATAGTTCTAAGATGTAAAATGTGAATTTATATACAGCGACGTTTCTAATGTAGGGCCTACATGGTTCTAAAATATGTGGTTCTAAGTTGTGTGTTTCTGTCGTAAATTTGTTCTAATATATGTGATATAGTATGGTTAGAGATGATGGTATATCGCGAAAGAACATTTTTGTGCGACTGTGGTTCTTGTGACAAGTATGATTGGTTGTTATATGTCTAGCACAACGTAGCTGTCTGCAGACCAATAATAGGCATATTACAATAGCGGGATTCTTATTGGCTCAGTCTAATAGGGCAACAGCTCCACGTACAAGCGAAAGACAGCGATTTTTTCATAAACTGAACGTGCCTTGAAATCCAGCAAACAGCCTATAGTTTTCCCGCGATAAACCATCATCACTAAGTATGGATGGTACAATATCTGCGTTTCTTACAGAATATGTTTCTGTCATATGTTTCTAACAAATGCTTGTTCTAAATGATGTGTTTCTACCGAGTGATTGTTCTAACATGTGAAATATGTGTTATGTGACTTTGGTTGTTTATTGTATCACATGACAGTTCAAGGTTGTGCGTTTCTAACGTATGGGTGGTCCCCGCTAACAGTCACCCAGAAATAAATCTGCATCCGCGATGCGACTCCCCAGTCCTCGTGTAACCTACTCATATAATATTTATTTATAATTAAGTTAGCTGTTACTGTTTGACAATCATTACTTTCCCGTCAACTATGTCTTTTCAATCAAGTTCAGCTGGTAAACTATTACATAATGTTGCACGGTAAAATCATAGGAGAGTAAATATGATTAATCGTATTTTTAAATGCCCCCGCTATTTGGAATGCAATCGGCGAAGAGGTTTGCGCACGAAGTATTTGCTTACTCCAATATGTCATAGTATTATAATTAGATATGGTGAAATTTCGCGAATTCAAATGACCTGCATGTTAGAAACAAATATCCTATGCATACTCGAGCCCTGTATATTAGTTCATTGTCTGCTGTTCCACTGAGTAGCAGCTAGAGGACAAATGGTCGGGACATAAGTATGCATAGAATATTTTTTGATTCTAACATGCAGGTCATTGAATTCGCGATATTTCACCATCTCTATAATGTATACGACGAAACAACTGCAACCAATAAAAAAAACATATTAATTTCTGTTTTTTAAGAGCATATATATATATATATATATATATATATATATATAGAATAGGTAACACGTACATTGAGCAATATAGAATTCCGACAATTGGATCAAAATAACTGCAATGCTCTAGATTACAAATATCGCTACCGTCATCACGATTTTTCACGTATTCCGTATTTTCTCCAGTTGGTTTATATTTGAAATAAGGTTTTCGACCAATTCGACACTCTTTTCAGTAATTATAGTGCTCAGTTTTTTTTTTATCTGAAGCAGCTACATTGTCATTGGCTGAGCTATAAGTAGGCATGTTTCCCATACAATTTTTTTCTTTTTTTGAAATGCATAATAAGTCTGCTGGTGATCCTCAGTCTATACATGTGATCGAAGACTGCAACAGAAGCGAAACGTCCCATCTACTGATGTCGAAGGAAGCCTGCTATTGTTAGCCGGTTATTTAATTTTTTATTTATTTATTTATTTTTTTCGTCTGTGTTCACAGCTATTCCCGTCTCTGGACATTTGTGTTGTCGTCTTACATTTTTTGTGTTTGTTTCGCAAACATCTGATTTTCATTCGCCTTTCTCTGGATACAACTGTGTTCCTTCCCGGGATTAATTTTTTTTGTTCTACTTTCTGGTTTTGGTCTTTGTGAATATGACTACTTACTTCAGTGTATATATGTTATATTTTGTTGACAACAGTTAGTGTATTTTTTTTTATCTTGGCAACATTCACTAACAATGGCACACGTCCATATAATCGGTTCAGTTTATATTGCAACATCCTGACTTGACTTTATTGCATTATGCTAATCCCTTCTGAGTACCAAAAACGTAACAAACTCTAATGGAAGCACAATTTCTCCTCGCAGGGTTGTATAGGTTGAAGAAAAAGGGAGAGGGGGAAGAACTGTTGACCTGGCCACACCTCCCAACAGGGACAAGCTAGTCCGTTGTGTGAACTGCTGGCCATTAGAACAGTAATATCACAGTGTCCTAGCGTGGCAGACAGATGGCTTCCTCGCTGATCAGGAGACACTGATCAAAGATGTAACAGCTTCTCTCTAATTAAGACATTTCCAACCTCCCTCCAACCCTATCTCTCTTTTTTTATCTTAACTTCATCTTCCGTTTCATTTCCTCTTCGCTCTTGTAAATTAATAACGTTCCCCGTGACGCCACGTACCACCAAAGAGAAAGAGAAAAAAACAGCGATTACACTTCATTAATCCACGATGAGTTGTAGCTAGCGTCTTTAATTAGTCCGTAAGCAATTGCATCTGGCATAAATATATAGTCGGCATAGCCTGCAGCTGCCACGATAAGTTAATTGAGGGTTTCTAATTGTTATAATTATTTTTTTTCTAATTTAATGAGCTTTCTGAAACTGAATTATGGGAGAATGCGGATGAATATTATATATTATATATATTATATATATACCCATAAATCTTAAAGTTTGATTTTCAATATGAAAGATATGTACATTTTTTAAAGTACCCAATAACAGCTTCACAGCCTAGGTACAGATAAACGGGGGAAATATGAAATATATAGGCCATAATCTGTATTAAGAAACTATCCCAGTCTGGATTTATAAAAAACAACTAATACCAAGATGACCGAACCGGGAGTGTACCCAGAACCCTCCCACGAGACACAACTGTTCCATCTCACTTGGTACATACACGAAACAACACGAAAAAAAAAAATGTTTTGTGACGGTTACAAAATATTATGTGGGTATTTATAAAGCAGGCAAGACTTTCTACAAAATTTTTCTTTCAGTGAATGGTAAGGTTGATTGGACAAGAGATGTGCAAATACAGTTGTAAATTATAGAACATAAATAATTGAAATGTGTATTAATATTATTAACTCTATTAACTCATAAGTATAAAATAAACATAAACAATCGCGATAAGTCAAAAGGCTACGCCCTTGTTACGAAATGCTATATGATCATGTCACATAAAGGGTCACATATGCATGAAAGAGAGGGGGAAAAAGGGAGTGACTGAGTACGTAACACCCAGGTCTTAAGTGTACGTGAAGATAATGTGAGATGAGTCTGGAGCAAAGTCGGAAAAAAACTGCACATGCGCAATGTTTCCCACGTACAGAAATCGACAACGACCCCGCAGGTTATAAAGCAAACCGGCCCATTGGACTGACCACTATACCAACACGACCTTGGCTAACATCCGACATCAAATACAAATACGCTCGAATAGTCATATAGTTAAAAAAGGGTAAAACAGTTTTAACGATCGTAAACAGTATTACAGTTCAGCAAGTTAAATAGTTACGTTGTTAATAAGGACACGAAAAACAATACAACGGGACGAAAAAAATCACGATAAGGCAAACTTTTAAGGCTGACACACAGAAATGTGTTGATTAGGCTCCACCTGCCAACTCGTCAACTATCGCCAAGCCCTGTATGTCAAAGCGCCGTAAAATAAAACTTCTAGTGGATTTACCAATTTGGAAGTCCATATTTGACGTCCTTTAGTTATTGGCGCCATCTGACTGGGGCAATGATAGTTCTGGAGCGCCACTACTGAATATTTCTGATTCGTCTTTAAGCAACTGTAACGTTATTTACTTATATTATACCAGTAAAAAGTGTAAACTGTACTATCCTAACTTGGTCTACTGCGTAATAAATAAACCACTTCTGCAGATTTCGGCACATTTTTAAATAGACCGCCAACATAAACTCTGAGAAGTTCTCGTACGCTAAATAAAAAAAACGTTAAAAATCCAACGACTTAGTAAATCTGATCACGTGATCAGTACTACCGTGTAGGTTATACCTACTCGATTTTCGTAAGCGCCAATAGGCAGACAAGACGACTCTCAGCGCTCCGAGACGGCGTTGGTGAGGTCATCCACGTCTGAAGAGTGGTCGCAGCACGGTCAGGCGGGATAACAAGCCAGCCAGCTGGGGCGGCTCAAGACAAACTAATTAATCTTCGCCTCCCCCTCCCTTCTTCACAAGTACCGACGCCGCGGGCGGCAAGGAGCGGACCCCCCGACCCCCTCCCCCACCAAAAATAACACTGTCCCAGCCGATATTACAGTTCGACGTTATTGATACACAATGCGCGCCAATTAGCCGAGTTGTTTGCATTGAGCCGGGACCTGGGCGATAATTAACCGCGCCGGAGCAGCGAACCAAGGACCTGCCGGAGGAGGCGTGGCCGGCCCGGTGTCACGCGCCCGACACTCCATTAATCACCCCGCTAATGAGCCTTTCGAAAAACAAAGAGGCGGCGATAAAAAACCTACATCTTGCCGGCCCGCTTTCGTGTAGGAGAAAAAGAAAGGTGGGGGAAGTGATCTGATGATCTTTCGTGACCGCCCCATGCCGAATGGTACAACAAAACTGGTATCAATTTACGGTTACCGAGTCCTAATTATTAAACCGGCCCGATATCGAGTTACGAGGTCCATTACTCTACTTTTATGAACTAGAAAATCTGATGATGTCGTATTCCGGGTTCGATGGAGCGCAAATGCGCCCGCGACATAAATCTCATTGATTCGAAATGTGTAAATACATCGTTCTTATAAGTAGACACATTCAAAATTCGCATTATTATTTGTTAACAGACTATACCCCACTAATCTATACATACACCAGCATAATCTGTGATTTAACTGCTCACCAGTCTTTATGTAACGTATTTCACGTATCTTATTGCTTTACATGCAATTGGTCAATCTATCGAAGAACTTTTGACTGTTGGCTCAAAATGATCTCCGCTACAATCCGCGACCTTATAGGCCAGTGGAAAATAATGCGAAATTCACAGGTCACTACTTAGAAGATAAATAAAAAAAAATCAGTTTCACTACCATACTAATTTCTGTTAATAGTGTCGAGGAATTTTACTATTATTATTATTATTATTTAGCTGAGTGTACGGGTTTGTTCCAGATGAATAATTTGATATTTAAAATAACAAAAATTTACTTAACATTAAAATGAATGTTACGTATTAATAGAGCACCTTCCATACTGGACTGGAACTATAAAATGCACTTAATTTTTAAATGATACTTCGTAAATCAGCCAAAATATAACTGGCTAACCTTCAAATCCCAATACCAGATCCACGCGTTCACCGCGCCCTTCGTCAACAAAGTAGTAGGGTCCAAACGTTCAGTTATTCTAATAAACCTTAACAGCGTAAGTGATCATATTTTGACTGTGAATAACCTGAGAAGTGTAATTGAACCTCGCCTGCTAGTTAGTACCTAGTGTTTTGCGTGGTAAGATTCACATTCGCTACGTTATTTATTTTTTAAATTTGTTACATTCTTGGAAGAAGTGAGGCGATGTTGTCAATTAAGTAGGAAATGTAATATACTGGAGGAATAAAAAGCTGTACTCCTATGTACAAGGCAGGGCAATATGAGACTACTGCAGGTTCAGGCTGGCAAACACGAGCTCTAGACCCTGCCTGGAGAGAAGACTCCGGCTCAAGTATGATCAATCACAGCAGACAAGCGGTTTTTGGCTAATCCCCTCTCGCTTCCCTCGCTAAACGGCAATCTTTATCAAGTCTTGCTTCCCATTAATCTTTTTTTGGCATTGTGCAGCTTCACTTTCAGAATATCTTCATCCGCCTAATGGGATTAGCTATGGCTAGCCTGCAAATTCAAGTCTGCGAAAAAAAAAAAAACAGAACTGTTCGTTTTACATCAAATATGCTGT
>PNEQ01054639.1:7364-18661 GCA_003012365.1 Medauroidea extradentata
CCCCCCCCCGGCCATCAAACAACCACTGACCACGACGCGAGGTAGCGGACGACCTGCTGCTGCAGACATGCAGCACAATAGTGCCTGGTGCATAGTCCCAAACACTGTTCGTGAGCGCCAGGCGTCGACAAGTCGATGTACACTTGCCGGCGGAGAAACTGAGCAAGCCCAAAAACAAAAACAAAAAAAAAGTTAGTAAAACTATTTACAAAAGTTCGTGTTTTATACGTTTTTTATAATATTTACTAACAAGATACATTTTAATTCTACGGTAAAACTAGAGTTGTATATATAAATCGTTTGGAGTTATTTATACACAATCACACACACCCATACGCATGTAAATACTAAATATCATATACACGTAGTATAATATCACTTATGTATTGCGTATTGCATAAATCAAATACGTTATAATGCAAGAAATAATATATTTCATTTCATTGTTACATTACTCAATATACGTAAATACCATGTGTTATATGACACATATACGCATGCATACATACACACACATACCAACGCGCAGAGTCTATAGTGTTCTAACTCGCACTCAGTATGTAAGTTAAAGTCAATAATACTACCTTGCCATGCGATCCTGGAAGTTCCCAGAGCTCATACTTGTTGTGCTCTAATTTTGAATGAATAAGTGAGCACACAGACGGTTATGATTTTGTAAAGTCTAAGTGAATGACAGGTGTTCGAGTATTCAAATTTTGTAGTTGGGTAAGCAGTAAGCATTTAAGGGCGCGGTTTACCGCAATTTTCATCACCATTATTTAATTTTTTATTTGTACCAGATATTTTTTTTCTTACTTTAGACACAACATGTGACTAAATTTGGCTCTTATGAAATTTTTTTATCTCTCATAGTTTTCGCGTAATTGCTTGCTAAAGTCATATTTTGCATGTTTCCGTTTCAACTACACTAAAACCAACTGATATACCAAACTCAAAAAAATCACAGTAAATAAAGACATTGCATGATACAGTGGCATGCTCATAAAATTAAAGAATAAAAATTATTTGAATTTAAAAAAATGCTGAAACCAAAAAAAAATTCAAAAATTCAATATATTTTTTTAAAATACAAACAATTTTTACTCTTTTAATTTTATAAGCATGTTATTGTAGCCTGCAATGTCTTTATCCACTGTGATTTTTTTTAGTTTGGTATATTAGTTTGTTTTAGTGTAGTCGTTAAAACGGAAACATGCAAAATATGACTTTAACAAGAAACTATGAGCGATAAATAAATTTCATAAGAGACAAATTTAGTCACATTTTCTGTCTAAAATAAGACAAAAATATCTGGCACAAATAAAAAATAAAATAATGATGATGAAAATTGCGGTATACCGCGCCCTTGACGTCCCTCAACGCATGCGCGACTACAGAAGGCAGTGAGTGTGTGCACGAAACCTTGTCGTTACTTGCAAAAATCTCATTTTCATTTTTCTAACGCAAAATTTCTGATTCGATACCTCAACAATTGCATTCTTTTTATCTTTGCAAATTTGGGAACCCCTCTCGTAAACGTTCTAACAACGTGGGCTCTCACTTTTCTTGCGATTTACCACCTATAAATAGCAGTCATTCTAGTCCACTATACAGTTATAATGGAAGGTTAAACATTTAGTATTACGTGACGCGCAGTGCTCGTTGGTGGAATATTCTCGCAATCTCATTGCAGGGAACATAAAGTTTAAATCATTTCTGTAAAGGTAGTCCGAACAAACTGAAACCAACTATAAAACGTCACCTTTTATAAACTTGAGCCCAAAATTATTTTGTACTTCTGGGTTTACTTTGGATAAACTGAACTGACATTTTCGTGAAATATAAAGAGTAACCACAACCAAACTTAATATGAAAAATAATAATTAAAATGTAGACAAAAAGTTTATCTTGAGTTCATGTCGTCATATTAATTATATTTTTATAGGCCGTTCAATAGTGTTATTTATGAGACAGGTAAACTACTCTTCAAAGAGTAGAGAAAAAGAAAACAAGCTGAATTACATGAAAAAATTTAATTTTAACAGCTTCATATTACACACCAGTGACAAAAAAATTATTAATTTGCAATATATCATAACTTACGTTCAGTTTACGTAAGGAAATAGTGCTACTGTACAAGATAATTTAATATCAAAACGCATCTAATAACGAATATTATCGGTTTCTGGTTCGAATACCTCCTAACGGAACAGTTCTACAATACAGTTAACAGTGATGTTACGAGCAGTAATAGAACACAATTAACAGTTATATTGTCATTTCACAAGCGCCTTTGCTGCCGACACAATGAAGGGAGAGCGGGTGTTCGGAACAGATGGTTGCCGTCTGTAATGCGCAAGGTCGTGCTGGAGGCATTGTGCTGCGGATGACAGATGGCCGCAGGTTGTCTCCTCCGAACATTAGTTGTAAACAGAAACGCTCTGTTAATTACTTGCTGACGGAGCAGTAGGAATGTCTCCCTCCTCCAGCTCCTATCACAGGCTTCTCACATCCCTTTCTTCCCTCCCCCTTCCCAAGGCAACTATTCCCTCAGCAATCCTGTCTTATTACCTGTAGCTGACGTTCACTTCGTCTCTAGTTCACAGAGCTCCTAATCCAGATAGCACGTTTCATGTGCACGAGTACTTAACGGCTAGTTTCGCTAAGCTCTTGGATCGACGCTTGTTAACTAGATGCTACAGTTCTGAAACTTATTTTTAAATATCCTTTAGAGTACATCAAATTGCTCGATGGAGTTTATAGAATGTACATTATTGTTATTCTTAAAGAACATTTACTGTAGTTTAAAACCTAGAAGGTACGCGGAATGAGGCACTATGTTGTGCAATCACATATAGCATGTAACCTGCACTACATATAGTTCATGAACATCGAATGAAAAATCCATTCGCCGATTTTGTGAAGTATGCTGATTAATAAAAAAAATATAAATTTGATAACAGTTAACTTAAAATTCTGAAGATGCAATCACACTACGACACCCGTCGAATAATTTAAACACCTTTATTATATACAATTTTGTAGTTTAGTGTAGAAGTGTTCTTACAAAGGTGCTTTTCGTTGTCGACTCTAGAGCTGTTATCAGTTTTCATAAGAAGTCCATCTATCTCTTCGGTATACTAAAATAATGAATCCAATACATAATGGTACGGAAAGATAATATATCTTAATTTTTGTGCCATTTTTTATCTCAAGTCATTGTAATTTCCAGTGGTAAATATGTCCCGACGTAAATACATTAGGTTTTAATTTTTTTTTCGTCAAGCTATTTTCTTGTTATAAGAATGGCGAAATATTCTGACGGCATTTTTTAGCATTTCTTATGATATACTATTCCGCCAGACATACTTGTGCTGATATACAACGGTGAAAACAAAGCGAGTTGAAAAGTACAAACAGTTTCCTAAAAATAATATATATACATCCCCCGTGCGACACATTTCAAATCTACCCACGTTTTTCTTTGTTTGTCCGAGGTTTTTTTCACCTGCGGTGTGACAGTGTACCGCCCAAACAACTAGTATGTCACATTCTATTTTAATTTTAACCAGCTAAAGGAAAGAATGGTACACTGAGAAAAAAATATTGTAAATTCAAGCAAAATTTGTTTGAAACAACCAAAAGGTATATTTCGATACTTGCAAACAAATGTATGGTTTGTTACAACCAAATTATTTCTTTGTAATATGTTCGTTGTTTTAACCAAATGACGTGGTTGATAACGCCATACAGATATTGTTAAATCAAACATACATTAGTTTTAACTACCATCTCTCGTGATCCAATCAGACTCGTGTGCACTCGGGAAAATGTTATTAACTGTTATAGTTATCTTCAGTCATCTAATTTAACGAAATTACACAAACGAACACAAAAATTAATACCCTACAAATGAAGTAAATACCTATACTTAAAAAATGTGAGACAGGTTTCCTGAACCACCGTATGTGTGTGTCAGCTAACACGTGCGTATTAAATAACTGTTATTACAATAACAACTTCCCGAACGGACATATTTCGTCGCTTCTAACCAAATAGTTTGTTTGCTTGTTTTAATGTGTGTCATGAAGAAATTTACCAAACCTGTATGGTATATCATAAATACGGTTGATTCAAGTAAATATAACAGTAAAAACTAATAAATAAAACAGTATAAGCAAACTAGCGTTCGTGTTTTTAACAGGAACAAATATAATGGGTAAAATTAAATGCACGTATTGTTAAGTATAACATCTAACGAAAATATTAGTATAACGAACCAAATATAAGTTTGTTTTAAATAATATGTCAACAGAATTTTACTGTCGAAGCAAATAAATTCCAGTAGTAACTTCAACGTTAAGATTGTTAAATTAACAGTAATTTATTTGTTGCAACAAAATTAATGTCAACCTTATTTATTTGTTTGTCGTAACGATCAATTTTTCTAAGTGTATGTCGTAATTGCCTACAAAGGACATAATAAGCAGGCCTCAACCTGTGCCGTCCGCCCGTGATGGTGTCTGGTTTTTTCATTCTTAATTTTCTTACTTGGATGTCCTTGTTTTATTAGACCCGATTCTATTTATGGCATTTTATGTTGTGTATGTAACCTGTTCAATAAGGCATACTCTGCTTACTTATGTTGTCCTGGTTTCTTTAGTTTTCTTTGACAGACATCTGCATCGCAATTGAGCATGTTCAAAAAAACTGCATTAGACATGCACTCTCATTGCACAACTATTCTTTCAATGATCCACCTATATTCTTACATCAATGCCACTGAAATGATATTCTTAACCTTTTAAGATAAAATACAGTGAATCTTATAAGATCCCCTGTAAAAGAAAATTCTGTTTATATTTAAAATTTCTTTTTAAATAAGAATTAATAAAAATTGTGTGTCAGACATTACCAATTCTATAAGTGATAAATAATTTAACGACCTTGTATTACCTTAAAATCTCATTTAAAATTTGTGAAAAAATGCTAAGAAGTCTCATTAATGGCCACATGAAACAATAAACTTTTATAAAGCTGCAACTTTACAAACAAAATGTCATGTTACTTAAACAGTTTTCCAGCTATTCTTTATGACTTTGTTGTTACATGAATTTTTTTCGGCTAACTGATTTTATATTCGTATTAATAATTAACAACAGAAATTGTTTTGACGAATAAACGCGATAGAGCTCTAAACGATAAAAGACTCAGGATTTTAAGTTACAACATATCTTTTAGGTTGTCTCCTTATATAATTTCAGAGTAAGAACTATTGTTCATAAATGAGATTACGTTACCTAAAAGAAAACATAAATACCATTGTTGGTAACTGTTATAATGCTGTTTAGTTAGATATATAGTTTGACTATACATTTAATGTAGTTTTAGTATATCCGGAAACATTCCTTCGATGTTCCAGGGAGTTGAATTTTAATGCAAAAGACTATCACTAAATTACACATAAATAATCCTGTGAAAACTTCGTGCGTATTTGTCCGTCTAGAACCGCGGTGATAAGAGGCTTACGACTAAGAGTGAGTGAATGAGTGTGAGAGATTTTGGTCAGCACTCAACTCCGAGGGTCTTCAGCACTGGTGAGTTGTGACATTAGGTCGGAATGAAGGAGCGGGGGGAAAGGGAGATCCCTGAGAAAACCCACCAACCAACGGCATCATCCGGCACGATTCCCACATGCAAAAATCCGGGGACAGCCCCGCCGAGAATCGAACCCGGATCGCCTTGGTTGAAGGAAGTGACCTGACCACTATTTTTTTTTTTTTTAATAAAAATGTTTGGTGCAGCGGCGATGCGGAAGATTCCCCCCTTTAAAGTGACGTAATTCGATTGACCGCAGTACTTTACGTGTGACAATTTGCATAGTGACAATTTTTTAGACCTAAATGGACAAACACAAATTTACACCCAGCACCCAGAACCCCTCGCACCAAAGCCGGCCGCTCAATCAACTGAGCCACGGGAGTCGGCACCACTCGGCCACCGCGGCCCCACTAAGAACACTACGTGAAAATATTGAACGCAGGCAGGCCTACGTGCTTTTATAGTCCTCTGAATGCCTGGGAATTAATTGTAGAAGTGGTGCAGTCAAGAAGAGCATCACAAGCTATGGTAGTCTGAAGGTATTTTATCGGCGTTCTGTTGTTTCCTTCCCATATTATGTCCGCAGCGTCAGTAACTCTACCTAATGTAACTCCACCCATTTTCCTCCATAGCGGATGGAACCTAACATCAACTTATGCTGGCTCCCGACTCATCGGAACTAGGCCTATCTGCTTCTGTTCCTGACGATAAAAATTGGCTATTATTTTATCTTATTCGGAGAATTATTTGTCTCAAATGTTAATATTTTCGAACTATGCAACACTAATATCACTGGAATATCACTGACTATAATATTAGGTCCAGTCATAAATGTAATTAATTAATGTCTTGCCGCAACAATTTTATAGGACATGGCAAGTAAATATTCTCAACGTTAGTAATGAAGGTAAGACCATAACACAGTATGTATTGTAATAACGGACTACCTCTGTACTGTACCTGCCCTTTGTCAAGTTGTGAGTCACCGTCTCTAGTGACCTTTCTGTCAACAAGATAAGTCCACTTATCCGTAACTACCTTCAGCTCAAGATAATTCAGCACTTAAATTTAGAAACGACAGTCAAAATTAAAAACCAGTGTTGTTCTAAAAATAAAAGTAAACAAATATGTCTTTGCAAATGAGTCTATAGACATGCAAAATTCGCGTTATCATTTGGTAGCAGACTAAACTTCGCTTTCCTATAAATAACAGAGAATAATCTGCGATTCAACTGGTCACAAACTTTTATGTGTCGTCATTTACGTGTGTTACGTCTTTAGAGATTGGCCTCTATACCGTGTAAGCATTCTCCGTGGCAAGTCACGACAATATCGGCCAGCGGGAGACGTCAAACGAGCCCATAGTCACTAGGAGTCTAGTCAGCTGTCCCAAAATAAAGCGAATTTTGCATATCTCTACCCATGACTCCGTCACACTAGGGACGTTTTTGGATCTAGTAAAACTCCATAAAACAGAATATGGCTAGGATTTTAAACGTGTTTTACAAACAACGCACTGGAATATATTCTGAAATACACTCCATAGAGATAGTAATAATCCTTACTGTACTCGCCACAAGACTATGAGGTGTTCAAGAACTCTGCAGTGACGAACATGTGTATTTTAACACTAAGGGCCGATTGTACAGTCATACTGTGTAAAATCTAAGGCCTCTTTAAGTGAAATATGAGGAATTTTCATTGCAGAGACGAAACGTGAGTGAAATTTGAGGAAAAACTGAGGAATTTGTAGGGTGTCCCCAGACCTTCCTTCAGATTTTCTCAAGCTGCAAATCAATCATGGCGGCCGTATATAGAGGTTATAATGTCACATGTTAGATAGTAATATTCTTATTTTGAATACATTGGTAATATTTTAGAGAAGGAACATAACCATGGTGTAAAGTAAAGACGACACTGGTATATACGATACAATTTATATTCGTTTTACATTGTTAACGATACAATTTTATAAGAAAATGGTTACGATACCATTTTATAAACAAAATCAACAACGTATATTTATAATATTAATTTTGCATTTTTTCAGCTTTGCAGTATGCTAAAGAAACACTAAATATAAATTATCGAATCGCATCCATGTAAGTTTTGTGCATTATAAAAGGAAAATAATATACATTTTAGCTACATTTGCAAGTAAATGCAATCAAGAGAAATTATTTTTCTTGCGAATATTGTGGTAACACTTCACCTCAACTAAGATATCTCAGTTTCTTGACTGTGCAATGCAGATTAAAAATTCTCCGATTTTACTCAAGTTCTCCTTAGTTTCATATTTACTTCAAGATTTTCCTCACATGACTCTACAATAGACCCTAAGATGGATTGTTGACAGATATGTTATAGTTTAGTTGCTGAGCTTAAACAAGGAACAGGAGTTTGAATCTTGGAGAGCGCAAAATATGTTCCCAGAATTAAAATAAACGATAGTCACTGGTTCACTTGATAAAACACTGAACATTGTGGCAGTTTACAAATACATTTATTTACCGATTCATTGTATTGTAATATTCATTAATTATTAATTGCGTGGTAAAACACCTATTTAGTAGTTTTCAAACAAATTAACAGTGTCAGTCCTTTATTAAATTCGTAGAGTCCGTTAAAGAAACAGTTATGTACCCAACTTCTTATAAAAAAATAAGTTATTACGTAATTTAGTAGTTCATTTTTGTTTGTAAGGAAAGTATTGCACGAAAGTAGTTAATTTAAGCATTTTTTATTTCTACCCATTGTATTACTGTAACTAATTAATCACCAATTTGTTTGTAACAATGATGTTCTTGAAAATCTGTGTATTTTTTTACATCGCATTGCTCTGTTGAGGAGCATGATTAAAAGTTTTTTGCATATTTTTTATGTTAACACTCTGTTTCTGATAATGTTTATTATTTAAAGGGAACTATTGTACAATCTAAAGAAGTTCATTAATTTTATTACAAACTAAAGAAGAGTTTTGGACATATTTCATTGCAACAAATTGAGTGTCACAGAAAACCAGAGAATTCACACAGACAGACAGGTAAGTAATCAAACAAAATTACGTTGTCTGGAACTTGCAAACATCGATTATCATACACAATTCCACAAGGAATTCAGTCGAGGATATTCAAGAAAACTGAACATAAACACCAAAAAATACCAATTATATAAGTCAGATGTCAGATTATTCCACGATAGGAATTCCGTCAGTAAGTTCGAAACAACAGACAAAAAATAAATAAATATAATTATAGCAACAAACAGACCAAACAAAATTTTAATGACAAAAAAAAAGCTGAATGAAGACGACACGGCAGAGTCACAAAAACCTTGAGGAAAGCGAACGAATGCAAATAACACAGTACCTGTGGACAGTAAAACAATGAAACACGAACGAGCAGAGTGGTCTCCTTGCGACAAAATAAATTACCTCGTTTAAGATATTGCAATCTGTCTCCGTCTGCATACATATACACAGTCCGAGTAGCACCTGCAGACTCAGTATGGGCATTTTTTGTGCTGTCCTTCCTTGCAGCACAAGGTGACCCCCGACCGGTAAGATGGCTAGATTGGACCTTCCGATAGTTAGATGGGTTTGGTAAGGAGGAGGGGGGTGCTGGTACGTGTACGTGCCGAGCGAAGAGCTCATACGCTTTCCCTTACACGTGAAAAAGCTGCCAATTGCATACTTACATTCACAGGGGTGATTGGAAGTCACGAGACTGTGTCTGTGCGCGGGGATCTCGACTATTGGAGCGTAGATTTACACTCTAGTAGCCGTTTGGAAGTTAAGATTGGGGTAGCAGCACTAAACCAGCGTCAACACTGGCGGAAACCAGCTGCCTGTAGTGAACATACAACCGAATAACCCATAAGTGGTTTGACGGGGAGAAGGGGAAGAACTATGCGCCGAAATGCACGTGATTATCCTCAAAGAGCCTGTTTAGTAATAAGAGTCGCTGTCGAAGCTCGTTGGTGTTTCAGTCGACTGTGTTCAGATCCCTCGTTGGGCAGACAGTAATTTTTCATACAGCTCAAACAAGGAGCGGTGTTGTTGTGCCCTCTTCTGTGTGCCGCACTACTAGGCACTGACGTCGCGGAAGTCATCTCGCACCATCTTGCTACTGCACCGATAATTGAGAGCTCCAACGACTACCGCCAGTTTGGTCCGCGGTCTGGTATTGGATATTTCCAACCACCCCAGCAAGGTGAGATCCCTTATCCGCCACCCAAGGACGCAACCTGTTGCAGATGGTCACTGCATCCCGTCTTTAGGCAAGGACACCCTCCATTTCACACCCACTTCCAACCACAAGACGTTGGTGGGCACGGTACTTGCTCTTGGCTTCAACCCTGCACGAGCCGCAGCTATGTAGAAATTCTTTGTCCTTCCTGGGCAGTGTTCACCCTCCGAAGACGATCAGGACACTGGAAAACAAGGTGTTTATAAACTCTGAGCCCCATCTTCTGTCTCGGTCAATAGGAAAGAACCATACATACCCTAATTGGCTGCGCAGGTAAGAGTATGTTGTCATTGGCTATTGCTTTCTTGTGATAATGGCTGCGGCTTAGTTATTTTTTGTTGTAAATTCACTTCTCTTTCATTTATTGGGAACCAAATATTTTTCAATCCTATGCTTTGCTGGCTAAATACATTTCTGTTGTTAACTATGAATGCCGTTTCTTTGATATTTTCCTTTGAAATTTGTTTGTTTCCAGGGTCAGTGGAGTAATATTTTCCCAGAATATTCTGCGGCTATTGTCCGAGGCTTGTGCTGCTACTTCACCCTTCTTTACTGAATGTTTGTGTTCTTTTATAGGTGCAGACATGGTTCTGCCAGTCTATTCAATGTGTGCACAGCCACATTCACAGGGAATCAAACACACACGTTTCTGAGTTTGTGATGTGTCTGACTTTGGTTTTACTTTTGTAACCATGGTTTTTATGGAACGATCTGCTTTGAAAGATTTTTGGAGTCCATATTTATTACCTAATCGTCTTATATTTTCCGACAGGCCACGAACATGTAGGATAGCCTGAGTTACCACATGTTTTTCGGTTGTTTGTTCTTTTATGCCTATATCGTTATATGTCTGGTTTTAGATTTCGTTTTATGATATGGATGGGATAACTGTTTGCCAGCAGTTAATTTTTTAAGTGTACATGTTCATCTGCTACTGCTTGTTTGTGTGCACAGATTTTTTCAGCTCGGCCAGCTAAAGTGCAGCATCGCCCACCGGACGGGCATAAGTACGAGCCCGTTTCAGCCACCGCCATTGTGATTTTCTGTATGGATATACGGTGATTTCTCAATAATAACCACTTCAGTAAGTACGTGTGTTATTTATTGGCTAGCTGCTTCACGGCCTTAAGGTTGTTCAAGTGGGGAAAAAACATAATTTTATATTTGTATGAAATAGTGTTAGTTTTGTACACATTACTTGAGAGTACATATACCTCTAACGGAAAAAAATTAGCTCATCTAGTTTTCCCGTAATGGCACTTCAAAGTCAAAATTTGCGTATTTTTACTTCATACAAAACTTGAAAACCTGTTAACATAAAGAAATGAAAAAAAATCATATCAAAACTACGCGTTACTGTCTATGGCCTGTAGCATTTAAAACCCGTTACAAAAAATGTTTATGGTAAATAAAAAATTTCAAAATTTAAATTTTTTTTGGTACTTTTAG
>PNEQ01054639.1:18761-78141 GCA_003012365.1 Medauroidea extradentata
GATGAGATTTTTTCCATTTCATTATATTTACTGGTTTTCAAGTTTTGTATGAAGTAAAAATATGCAAATTTTGACTTTGAAGTGACATTACGGGAAAACTAGATGAGCTAATTTTTTTCCGTTAGATGTTAATGTTCTCTGAAGTAATGTCTACAAAACTAACACTATTTTATACAAATATAAAATTATGAATTTTTCCGCACTTGAACGCCCTTAAGGTTACGGGATCCTGAAAAACCCGCAAAATCCCTAATGTTTTGTATTGTGTTAGTGAGCGTCCAGGTGCCCAATATCCCTGGCGAGTGTCTTGTGTATGCATCGAGGCATGGGGAACGCCTAAACAGTCCCACTCATGTTTAAGACGCCGAGCAAGAGGGAATTAAATCACCTAACGCCGTGGTCGTCGGACACACGACCCATGCCCTCCGAGTGCTCGTCCTCCCTGACGAGCTGGCACTACCGGGCAACCTGTCCTCCGCACGCCACTGCCGCTACGTCAAACCCCTCGCCGCAACCCCCGCTCGCGTCAATGTTATATTTTTGTGAACACACATTTTAAATATGATTCACATGTTTGTGAATACATCTGTAAACACATATACATAGTGATGGCAGCTCGGAATTAATCCCTCTAAAGAAGAAATAAAATAAAGTAACTGACACTTTGTGAAAAGACATATGTCCTTATAATGTAAACCATGAAATGGGTGCTATGTGCCACTTATAATGCAAGACATGAAACGGTGCTATATGCCACTCACGTTGCTTTATAAAAAATTCTTCGCAATCATATTACTTTGTCTATATTTTAAAATATCTTAATAAAGAAAAACCTTTGTAATTGGGTAATACAAATATTAAACCCTAACTCATTACTTATTTTTGCTGTTAGTTACCACGCAAATTCCTGTAGAAAGATCTGTGCTCTTCATTTTATAAAAATAGAACCATTTCTTTCAAATCATTCTTATTTTCTTCTGTAATGCAAGGTTTTTGGTATTAGTATCTAAGGTTGCATTCTGTATGTCCATCACGATTTTCCCGTCCTCAAAACGTTGATGTTCCTGCATGTTTCGATTTCGCAATGAAGTTCTTTCATAGAAACAGTACTTAAGTTGTCAGAATTATGTGTGATGGAGACAGCCTTAGAAATGTTTAGATTCTTTGTAGATATTACACTGTCAGCTGTTGCCTGAAAGTTAAGGAAGTCATCGTGATTCATGGGAACTACTTATGACGGTTTCATCATTTTGGCATCTCGCACTATTTGGTGAAGGTCACTAGGATAAAAGACTTTAGTGACTCGTTTTCGCCTTTCAACGAGATAGCAAAATCTGAATCGTGTGGGAGAAAGCTGCGCCCGCCAACAGAAACCGCTGCTTGATGTTCTCAAATAGTCGAATTGCTACCAGAAAAAGGAACACAAATACCATCGTACGGTTCTTATTCTGTCCCACACAGTTGTCACTTCAAACTGTCAGTTTTTTTTCTATGTAACGTTGTTATTATTTAATACCTACAGCCTCCCCTCCCTGCTACCATTTCAGCCAACATGTACATATAGGAACATTTTGGTGTCACCTATATTTATAGGTTGAAATTGTAGCAATATAACTGACTACGATAAAACATTACGCATGGGTTAGTGTACGCACAAACATAACCTGTTCTAAGTCCGTTGAAATGCAACATGTATTGCTACCAGGAAGCTGTGATTAGCATTATGTCACTCTTTAAATGTTTCTACGCTTTCTCTGCTTTCCTGTGGTCAAGTTCCTGTCTTGTTTTGGCACTTTTCGATTCTAGGGTACCATATTTCACCCGTAGAAAAGGAAGCTTGGCATATACATCTACATTTTTGTATATTTTATACGCCATTCACTTAGTCTTCAACTTCTTTTGATGTTCCGTGAATACGGCGTTCGTTTGTTATCGTGTTTTCTTGATATTGCCGCTATCTAAAAATTTAATACAGGTACATTCTTTACATATTTTACAAGTCAATATTTTTTAGTTTACGTCCCAACTTCAGTGGCAATGTGTAATGTATCATTAAAGGTTCAACATCGAGGAGACAGATGAGAGAACCGCAAATGTTTAGTGGCATATAGACCCTTTCTTAGAAACTACAAGTGGCACTTGTATACTTAACACTCCTGCCATCTTTTGGTAGTATTTGCAACTCCTTCGAGTGGTGCTGGCACATAGCGCTCTTCATGGATAATAAAGTAGGGTTCATAGAACCTTTCTAGCTACAAAATCAGATTTTCATTGAAGTGGCACTTAACGACCTTTCTTATTTTAAGTATCCAATTTCAAAGACTCCAAATTACAAAGACAAAGTTACGTATTTAGCAGTTTTAATTAACGCTTCAACTGGTTGGCTTGTCACGAGAAGATTTCTGAGTATAAATTTCCCTAATTATCTACCTCAGTTTCAAGAGTTGTAGTCTTCTGTGAAATTATAGACGAGTGAGAATCATGTCCTGTTCTGACCAAAAAGACAAGTTGATTATGTGGCGGTAGAAGAAGAAATAAGAACAACAAAAACAGAAAAGCGAGAGATTCTGCTTGTGTTCCATTTTCATTTGTCTCCCTGGTTCACAATTGGCCTATGTAGAGGTATAAAAAATAGGCGGCGTGTTAATTGCGTACGCACGAGGCGGCAAATTACGACTATTGTTTCTGTATTCCGATTTAGCACGTACCCGAACACACTTGTTCGTATCCTGATTTCTGTACGTAATAAAGTGTTACTAGATAATCGTTTGGTATTACTCTCCTATCCTTACTTTTTTTTCTCTATAGCAAGTATTGTTGTCAACAAATTAAAGGAAAGGGATGATTTCAGTAGGAATAACAAAAAATTTAAAACGATACATGGTTTTATTCGTTTAATTTAATGTTGCGTTTATTACTGGTACTTAGTAGAAAACATTTATAAGGCGTCAATGACGAATTATACACAGACCTATGGGATATAATGATTTTAAAATGTATTAAAAGCCAAAACAATTCACGTTGTTTAATATATATATTTTACTATACTTAACTCGATTTTCTTTTAAATAATCATTAAAATATTTTTTTAAGCGTAATAGTATAAAATCACAACTTACTACTTAATTAATACGTTTTCAACTCAAGAACATGTTCACCAGACGTTCTGACAATGAAATGTTTTACTAAATAATAGGAATAAGCTAAACGGATTTTTTCAAATTTATCTACTTTACTAACATGGCTGCAGTTTCAAAAAGAAGTTACCAGCATAAGTGATAAGCCTACTTTCCTCAAAGAGGGTACAAATTAACCCTGAAGGTTAAAATAATTTTCGTACATTTAATAATATAGAATAGTGATATTAATTTAGACATATGATAAACGAAATATACAAAAAAGAATTCAGCTTACTCAGCAATGTACCCGTACCCAGTTTGATTAAAATGAGATAGCAAATTTTCTGAGATATTTTTCTGTCAAAAAAAAAAACGGCCAGCGATTTCAAAATATTACCAAAGGATGAACGAAACACTCAAAAGTCCAATCAACTAACTGTAATATACGTGCCGAGTTAAATTAACCTCGGAAAAATATTTTCTCAAATGTGTCATTGTACGAAAATATAATAATAATTATAATTTTTATTGTTATTATAACAAGGTCGCCATTATAAAAATATGAACACGTGATCAACGAAACACAGGAAAGTCAAGCCAGCTTTGTAGGCTATGTAGTATATGTGTACCAAGTTTGATGGAAAAAAAAAAATAGCATGGTAAATTATGCAAAAAATATCTCTAAGACTAGCGACTCGCCCCGGCTTCGCACAGGTAGCACTAACTATCTATAGCCAGATGATTTCTGGTGGATTGATTGGGGCGGTCATGTGACGTGGTTTTTGCAGATATCTAAAGGTACAGTGCATTGCTACGACCAAAACATAGCACATGTGTTTATGGTAAATTGGAAATTATATTAATTTTAATCATTCATCTTAATGCCAGCAGATAGACAACTTGTTTTATTGGAGTATAAAAGTATAATTTGTTTTGGTATGCCAACTCGGGGAGCAAGCCACATACAATTGGCCGTGTGAAAAACATGAATTTTCCGGATTTCATCCAGCAATAGTCAATGGTTGGCCTTGTGCTTTGTGGATGGTAATAGCAAAGACAAGACGCAGAGGGAACTGGAGCCGCTTGGATTATAATTGTAAATCGTTGAAAATCATTGGTATACGTGGAATCAGTATGTCTTCGTCTTAGAATTTGCCACCGATGATTAAATTTGGTGACAATATTTGTGTGGTCAACCTGGTTCCGTTGCACAACATTTATGCTTTTAAGTTGCCAATAAGCATCATCGCGGGTGATCCAACCTTCAATATACATGCGGTGGCATTCCGGGTGGTTCCAATGAATTCAAAAATTGTCGAATAGTTGAAGACTTGTTCTTCGTCCATTACTGTGTCGATTGATTTGTATTTGACTGTTTTGCCGGGCAGTTTAAATTTAATTTGCTCATTGAGCTTGTTGACATCATCATTCTTTGGGGCCAAAATTCCACGTTCGCTCAGCCAATCCTGTTTTCGTAGTTGGTGGTTAGACTTCGGAATACCTTGTTCCCAACGGCTTGAATATTCAGTAGCATTTGACAGAAGTTAGGCGGGAACGAAATCTCATTCGTTGTGCGATCAACTGGAATTTTACCAATTCCGATGCCGAAAAGTTGTTTTGAGAATGTTTGGGTAGACATTGACGTGCCGCGCACTTCCAAGTCTCGATCCCACTTAATTCATTACTTATGATTAGAGACATGAACTTTTCGCGAAAAGAATTTTGCCCCACTTTGTTCCAGTACCTTATGTGCACGTCTGCAGTTCTGCTTCATAGATATTGGCAGCGTGCCTTTGAACTGTGACGTTTCTCATTTGACTGTACCAATCACAATAAGGTTACTGTATCACCACACGTCTGTGATTTGCGTGTAAAACCCCACGACACACGAATGTCAAAACATCCAATCTCTGACCGTGAAGCAAGTCTGCAGACGTGCACACAAGTCACTGATTCAAAGTGAGGCAAATTTCTTTTCGCGAAAAGTTCATGTCTCTACTTATGATTGTTGTTATATATAATTAGTTTTTTAAAGGCTTTCATGAAACTCGGTACACATATACAATAAAGCCTACAAAGCTGTCTTGACTTTTCTGTATTTAGTTTATCACGTGTTCATATTTTTATAATGGCGAACATGCTTTTTTTTTTTTTTTTTTTTTTTTTTTTTTTTTTTTTTTTTTTTTTTTTTTTTTTTTTTTTTTTTTTTTTTTTTTTTTTTTTTTTTTTTTTTTTTTTCGTACAATGAGATATCTGAGAAAATATTTTTCCGAAGTTAATTTATCTCGGTACGTACATCCTAGTTAGACATTTGATTGTACTTTTGTGTATTTCATTCATCCTTTGGTAATATTTTAAAGTCTCTGGCTATTTCTTATCTATATGATATAAAAACATTTCAGAAAATTTTTTTCCTCATTTTAATCAAACCTGGTACGGATATATTGCTTAGTAAGCTGACTTAATTTTTGTATATTTCGTTTATCATATGTCTTAGTTATCATTACTATTCTGAATTATTAGACGTACGTAAACAATGTTAACTTTTAGGGTTAATTTGCACCCACTTTGAGGAAAATAAGCTTATCACTTACATGCTGGTAACTTATTGTTGAAACTGCGATTATGTCAGTTAAGTAGATACATTTTTAAAAAAAAAAATTTAGGTTATTCCTAATATATATGGAACATCTTGTTTCTAAAGTCTGCGTGTTGAACTTTTTTTAGCTTATTGGTGTAGTTAAGGTTTGAATAATTAATTGAGAACGTATTAAATATGGTTTTACATGTACTGCACTATAACATTTCAGTCTCTTAGAATCCGATACTGTAATAGGGTTCCAGATTACTCATCGTTATTCTAATTTTGATCGTAATATATATCAATACAAACACAGCAAGGAGACGAGCGTGGTTGCAGGGTGTGTAATTAATTTGAATGAGCCTAATATTCGTACGAAGCTATTAAGTTGTCCACTTGACGATGGAAGTATTATTTGCAGTCAAGCAACCACGCCAAAATCGCGAATCTAATAAAATCAGTTATTTCAACGTTTTAAAATGAAGTGTTGTTAAGTATAATTATTTCGTAAATGAAATGCATCCGATTTTCAAAATTAAGGGACATGTGGTTATTTAAACACCAATTATAGACTGTTAGAATGTCCTCCTGTAGATCAATATAATCACTCTTTTGCTTATGTTTTATATATTTTCAAATCATCTGCATAGTGGACTGGTTTAGAGCTTTTACATCACGACTTTTATCATTAATAAAAATACTTTAAAAAAAAGGCAACAAATTACTTCCTTGTGGCACACCTAATATGAAACGGAAAACTTTATTCCTAATCTCACCGTAATCATTATATTTATATATTTACATAGTTTAAGCGTAAATCTGATATATGTTTTTCAAAATTGAGTGCTAACGCATTTCAAGTGTTTTTTTTTTTTAATTCAAAATATGTCACGTCAATTTGGTTTCTAGATGCAACATTTTCATATAAATTATTTACCAAATTAAACAGATTAGAAGAAGTTGGTTTACTAACTTGAAATCCGCGCTGACTATCTGATATCATGTTTTGGTATAAAAGTTTAATTGTCTCTGAACAATTATTATCAGTTACTTTAGAAAAGCTACACAGCAAATATATAAGCATATAATTGCTCACTATCAGTTTATTACCTTTCCTTGCTATCCGTTTACTACTTTTCCTTACCGTTCACTATATGTTCACAACATTTCACTATCAGTTCATTACCTTTCACTACGTGTTTACTACATTTCACTATATGTTTACTACATATATATATATATATATATATATATATATATATATATATATATATATATATATATATATATATATATATATATATATATATATATATATGTATGTATGTGAATGTGTGGGTGTGTGTATAGTAGGTGGTGTAGAATGGGTGCGTGGCTGCGTGTCTGCGTGAACGTGTGGTTAAAAATTTGCCAACTGTACACAAAAAATTTGTAAAATAACTTAGACTTTCCATATGTTGCCGTATATTTAATTCTAAAAGCCAATAATCGTAGTTAAAAAGGAACCTTTTGGATTTGCAAATGTGTATGCATTGGACTCACAAAATATTTTACGAACATAAATAAATTTCCAGACAAAAATTGTGTAAAAAAGTTACATTGTGTCGCCGAAACTTTTCAAAATATAATCCAGCATCAAAATCATGCTTCAGCTTCACATTCAAGAACAGTTACGCCCTTCCTTAAACCACACTCATATTTTCTATTCGTTAAATGGTCGATAGCTTGAAGGGATTTATCAGTGGATTTAAAGAGTTAAACTTTCTGAAATTTTGGGAATCCATTAGTTTAATATTTTCAATTTCGTAATTTTAGAGACACCAAGAAATTTATATAATTTCACCCAAATCAACCTTCTTATCTCGTGCGAATTGTGTCTTTCAGGAGGATACAATAACATTCCGTACGGTCAAAAACGTCCAGAAGAGGTCGGACGAACATAAGTAAGACTTTCAAGCAATTCCATAGCCCTTAAACTACCATATCTGAACCTCAACCAGCCTTTGGAACAGGTTCAAACCTGTCGTAATATCTGGTGTTCGTGTACTTACTCGTTCCTCAGTAGCTTTTAGCTGCGACTCAATATAGAGAGCTCCATGAATCCGTACGTTATATTCTATTAAATGTTAAATGTTAACTAAAAAAGTCACGCTTTATACTGCTGCCCGTGCTGGCCAAGATTATTACAGTGATGTTTTCCTTGTGGGCATGTAGTAGTGTACATATTGCGTACATTCCGTATTTTCACTCACTTCCCTGTATGAAATTAATTTTTTTAAAGTTGCCTTCATCACTCGATGTATGATGTTAAAATATTTTTCTTTTTTGTCGTTAAGTGCACTTAAGGGAGGGAATACTACAGGCGCACCTAATACATCGGACTGTTAATCACGGGTTATAGGGCTTTCATAGTTACCGTAAATGTGTGTGTTCCCCGAAAAAAATTGATAGACTACTTCAGATTTTTTATTGTTGAAAGTACTAACTTTTTAAAAAATTTGTAGTCTCAAAATCTTGTTTGATCGCTGATAAAATATATAAGTTTTGTCTTTTAGCATTACTGCGCACAATACCGGTAAAGTATGTTTGATACCGAACTTCGCCTCCCTCGTTCAAAAGAGTGAATTGAAATATTTAACACGCGTAAGAGAATAATAATGGGGACGATAAATTAATGCTCGGCTTTGCAATTACTACACAATAGTAGGCCTATATATAAATACGTACAGGATTAGTCAAAATAATGTTAACATGTAGATGGACCATAAATGATTATCTATTATTCTCTGGAAATGTGTGTCGGGGATTTGAATGGTGCAGTATGTCGGTGGTTTATGAATGTTGACCAGATTGAGAATGTCGTGTAATGTATTAGCACATATTATTACGCATGTTCGGAGTATTAACTGTTTCTGTCACTAACACGTTAACATAATTTTGATTACTCATGTGTCATTGCAAATACTCAGTGTTTTGTAATTATTTCTGTGTTACATATATTATTTTTATGTTGGTGTGAACAATTAATTTTTCCGGTATTTCAACGGTCACAAATTGCTTCTTTGAAATTAAATTCTTAAAATAATTTTCAGAAACTAAAATTAATATAGTGAATTATCAGCTACGTTTTGTACTATTTAACTGGTTAAACTTAAAATGATGTGTAAAAGTAAACATCAAATTCGCGAAAACTGATAAGATCTATTCGGCAAAAGTTATCTATGTAAAGTTTACCAAAACACTGCAAATTTGAGGCGTTACCACGTATCAGCTTAAATTTAAGTTTTTTTTTCTCTCAGTATTTTCTGAAATCTACGTAGTTTAAAATAACAGCTTAGATATGTAATCCTCAACTTACGTTTCATCTTATTTAATACCTTTTTTATGTACAATGTCATGCGCCACACTACTTGACTAATCGTTAGTTTAATACGGTAAGGCTTTATAATTTTTGCAGCTTTAGCGGAAAAAAATTCTTTTTTCAAGATTGTGAGACCATCCAAATATCAAAATGCTTTATATTTGTAGGCTGCAGGCGCTAACTACTGAGCCGTAAGAAATTCAGACAATATTGCAAACGCTTTCCTTGCTTCTTCGTTTCCTAAAGAAAGTAAAACTGCGAAGAGGAGCAAAGTTCGAATATCTGAAGTTTCCAAGAAGGAAACATTATTGATTGAAGTTGATACGTTTACAGTTAGTGACAGCACTCGAGTCTTGTAGCGAACAGCGCTATTTAGGGTTAAAAACTTACTTGAAGAATTCTCATTACTTTCTACTTTGTCTTTTATTCCTCATATGAACACTCCATTTTGAAAAGAAATTCACGTTTTCTGATAATGTACAGAAATGTTTGCTGTTGGTGTTCTTTGAAAGATTTAAAATTAAGACGTCGAAAAATTCGTCTTATTTTCCTCTGTTTATAAAATACATAACAAGCACTTAGTTCTATGCATGCATAAAATAATAATATAATTTTTATAAACAAAACATGTTATAAGCAATTACAACGCCAATTAACTGAATAAATGTGTCAAAAATATTTTTGAATTCTTTCAAAATTTAATGAATAGTATTCTGATTAAATTATTTTACAGATGAAACACAAGCATTCGTTTTTTTAACAACACGTTTGCACAGTTGCCAAAATTAGGAATTTCCTTTACTTTCCGATTCTGCTTAATTTCTATGGTTTCTTTGACACAAGAACTGTATTCGTACTTCAAACGTTCCAATCGTGTACGAAGGTATGTGATGGTACGACAACTCCAGCTTAACTCTTGTTACGTCAAAAGTAATCGCAGATTTTTCTCGTGTTTGTTCAACAATAACTTCACAAGTAATTCATAATTGAATTTCGCATTTTTTTTAAATTTATAACTACGCTGTTTGTAGGTTTAAATTATATAAGTTGAAAAAATAATCTGACTGCTTCATGTTTCACACTGAGAAAAATAACGAATTTGTTACTATCTGTGAATTCAGCCACTGTCTCAAAATTACGCTGGTACTGGGAATATAAGCAATAGTTCCCCAAAAGGATTAAACATATCTTATAACCATCACGAAAACTGCTTTTAACTATAGAGCCTCTTTTTATAAACTAAAAAATGCATAATCTAAGATAGTTTCCAACTAAACGAATTTTGTTAAGGTCGATAATAATCCAATTTTTTTAAATCAATATATAGAGTAAACTGAAGATATTGTTATAAACCTTAATATCGTGATAAACCAGTTTGCGGTTTTCACAAAATTGGGAACGACTTGTACACCGAGTTCACTAGATTATCAACAGAGTGCAGACGTGTGTAGTTTCAGCAATAAATGCCCAATGTATAACGTATAAGAATACAGGTAACATTTTAACATACCTGTGGTACTGAAGTTCGAAGTCTTAGAACCATGAAGTTCATGGTAGAAGTTATTTTTAACGCAACTATGAAACAGTTCTACGTGGTGTGTTCAATTAAGGCTTTAAATAAATTATACTAGTAAAAGAAAATTCAAGTAGGAAAAAATTATTTTAAAAAATTAAAACTATTAACGGTTGTTTAAATTCTTTGGCAGAATGATTTTTGCAGGAATGTAATTCATTACATAAAAATATTTATTTCAATGTGACACTTCATGTAACTGCGATTAATACAACACTAATTGACATATACATACGTAAATTGTCACCAAAATAACGGGAGAAACATAGCATAAGCGATAACAGACATTTTAAGGCACAACGTCTCTCGTTTGGTATTGTAGTGAAAGAAGTTACTCTGCTGTTCGTATCTTAAGTGTTCAATCGACCAGACAAATAAGCAGCTAAACGATGGACCTGTCTAACTTTCATCGAGGGCGGAACGTCGAGGCACGGCTATGTGTTAAAGGTGTTAAAAGTAACAATACCCGAGGTGTTGATAGATACATCTGGTAGAAAGACATCATCAGCTAAAAATGTCACACATGCCCTTATAGCCTACCTACTGCAATCACATAAACATATCGAAGAACGCGTCTTTAAATTAACTGCCTGACGAAAGCTGCTCCAAACATCTGCTGGTCACCAACAAAGCGTTATTACAGATACACTTGTACCGCAGCAACATAGCATAGACAGACAATAACTGTAAAGTCTGGTATAACACGAGGCATAGTATTATTCTTCCCCTCGTACGACTGACACCTGTCTGCTTCGGACTACACGACAGAGGCTATATTTCAGGTGACCAATTGTATCGCACGGCACATATGTCGTTCTTCTTGGAAGTGGTTCAACTAACAAGCATACACCACTGAGTTTGGCAGATATCTGTAAGTATCCGGTTTCTCAGCTTCGCGTCCGGATTGCAGATGGATTTTAAATTTTTCCCAATCTTCAGCGTCCGTTTACTTAATCATGCATACCTTACACGCGTGTGCACACACATGCACTCACTCAAAACTTGCGATAGGGTAGACAAATATGGCAGTCCCCGTCGTGACAAATTGTCGTCTGCACGTGCACTAGATTGTGCGAAGAATAAGTTTCCGTTGGTCGCGTCTCTCTGCAAATAGATCTGTATTGTGGCGCTGAATTGGGTTGGGCGCACACACTGTTAAAAATTTCGGTGAATTTCCGGATAATTTTACGTAAATGTCTGTTCAACTTACGGAAACATTATTTTGTAATACGGTTATACATAATTACATTTCATTAACCAAACTTATGTAAAACTGCGAGAATAAATTTAAAAAATAACCGTGCGCATTATTGTGCCTGCATCGTAATAAAGTCTCATAAATATGTGAGCTCCCATAAATGGAGCTAATTGCCTTCCATTAATTAACGAACACTTCTGGAGATATTTTTACCAGCACTTCTCCGTAAAACAACGAAATTTTTTTAACATTGCCACCTTATGTTTGTAAGAGTTTTTAGCAAACTGTTTTGTAGTACTCCTTAGTAACATACCAAAAATTCCACTGGCATTCGGTACCACTTGAAATACTCTAATGTACACCTTTATAAATTTTAACGGAACTCTATCGTTAATAAACGGAAATAGTGTCCGTAAAAGTAAAATACGGAAATGTTTACAGTAAATATACACCTACTCTACGGAATCATATGTAATATGCCCGTAAGTCTGCGGACACTTGCACAGAAAAAAAACGTAAGTTTATGGGTAAATGAGCGGTAAATATTACGGCGATATTTTAATAACATCACTGGTAAATCTGTGAATCTGTATAAATGCAATTGTACCATTATAGACATGTAGGTATGGCTCAGTTCCGTGTGATGAAACTGTTTTACGGAAACTTCTGTTGGATTAGGATATAAGTTTCCGTGAATTCACGGAGGTATCCGGAGAAATTTTTACCGGAAATTCCGTAAATTAACAGATAATTTTTTTCACAGTGCAACGAGAACCACGCGTCTTAAATAAAGTCAAAAACAAACCTTTCTGTACTTTTTTGACGTGTTATGTCCTGGTTTTTACGATGCCGCAGGTCAGCGGGTTTCCTCGGAGATCTCCCGTTTCTCCCGCCCTCTCATTCCGGCGTCGCTCCATACTCACCTCATGTCACCCTTCACCTGCGCTTAGACCTCGCTGTTAAGTGCTGACCAAAAATCTCTCACTCACTCACTCCAGTTCTCGATAGAACTTAGTTTTCTTTCATCACTCTCTTTCCCATCCTGGATCTGTGACAGCACAGCACCAATCCCTACATCGCTCGCACCTGTGTCTAAAATTAACCCACCATCACTGCTATAGTATAACCCAGAGCCGGATGTGAAACCAAAATTTCCTTTAATTTTCTGAATAAGGATTCACATTTGAGTGTCCAGAAAAAATTTATTTTCGTCTCAGTAAACTCGTGCAATGGCTTTGCTACTGCGACAAACCCACGCACATAACGCCGATATGCACACAGCCCAAGTAAACTTCTTACTAGTGTCCGATCAGTTGGCCATGGCCAATCTCTAATTGCTTTCGTCTTCTTTGGATCTGTTTCTATCCCCTCAGTGGACACTACATGTCCCAGAAATTTCACTATCCTTTGGAACAGATTACACTTTTTGGGAATTAGCTTCAAATTAGCTACTGTTATCCTCTGAAGCACTGAATCAAGAGGTATCAGGTGTTCATCGAATGTCTTCCCAATAACCACAACGTTATCTAAATAAACCTGACAAATATCCATAAGTCGTTCAAATGTTGCTGGAGCATTGCATAGTCCAAAATACATGACCTTGAATTGCCATGTTAATTCCCCTTGTACAGAAAAGGCAGTCTTCTCTCTATCCTTCGGGGTCACTTCACATTGCCAGTAACCACTTTACATGTCCAAGGTTAAGGGGCAGGGTCAAACGTTTGTTTGGAACCAGCGCCCTCGTGTGACGTCACAACTAATGGCGTAAATTAATATTTTATTTTTTAAATTAATTTTCATGAATAATTACAGCGTTACGTGGCGCAGTTGATTGTAACTCCGATCTATTGTTCGCGAGGTTCTGGGCTCAAATTCCATTAAAGGCTATGAAAACATGCAAGTCTGATGCAAGGAAGATCAAATTAGTGCAATTTAGATGAAGTCGTTGAAAAGTGGTGAAAATGGATTATGCAGTCCACTATCTACTAAAGTCCCTCGACAGCATCAGCCCACGTATAAGTTACCATGTCAGTAACCTTAAGGTTGGGACACCAAATGCGTTTATATTGCAGCAAAACATGATCCCGCCAAAACTCTCTAATGCCACTTAACTTCAAGTGAAGGTTTTGAAAAACAAATATGTTATTGGGGTCACCATCACCAATGGTTGTGATAGATGGAAATCAGTCTTAATACCACGTAACCTACGTATTTCATTTGATTATCACCTTACATTAAAGGGCCTGTGAATACTTCACAGCGTCAACATTGTTGTGATTTTATTATAAGGCTCAGGCGAAGTCGCTGTTAGTGGCAGGGACAAACTTAAGACTGCTTTTCGCGTGGACAGCTATACATACTTATCCTGCTGCAGAGTTAACTCAAATAGCATATTTGTCAATGATCGCTCAACGCTTCATCACTTGTAAACTTTATAAAATTTAATATTCCCTGAGATAACAAAACTATAAACAAATTTCTCACCATTGTATGTTAATATTTTAGCAGAAATGATTGTGTTTCAGTACACACCTAGGGGAAAAAAACAGACAAAACAAGAGAAAAACGTCAGGTACAAAGTGTCTTGAGGTTGAAAGAATAAATATAATAACTGCTAATATTGTTCAACTGATTGGCTAAAATGAGACTCAGAAGTCAATTAATGTATCACAAATAAGACATCGTTTTAGTAGCGAACTTCAAATCCCAGTGAAAAAAATTCATACGTGTAAACTTTCTTTTTTGCACATTCAAAAGTAAAAAGCGAAGCTATTTAACAACAAAAACTTGGCGTAACCTAGTAGAAAAAAACATAATGTGCTATGCCAAATATTATTGTTATAGAACTCCAAAATTTAAAATAATTTGTAAAATGTTTGTGTGTGTGTTTACACACACATACATTGTTTTGAACCTATCAGGGAAACATTAAATTGTATTCTCATCACTCTCTTACAGAAGATAAAAGTATGCTACCTCGGCTAAACTTCTGAATTTAGGGCGCGGTCTACAGAAATTTTCATCATCATTATTTTATTTTTATTTGTACCAGATATTTTTCTTCCTATTTTAGACACAAAATGTGACTAAATTTGGATCTTGTGAAATTTTTTTATCTCTCATAGTTTTCGCGTAATGACTTGTTAAAGTCATATCTTGCATGTTTCCGTTTTAATGACTACACTAAAGCCAACTGATGTACCAAACTCACAAAAATCGCAATGGATAAATACATTGCAGGCTACAATGTCATTCTCATAAAAGTAAATAATAAAATTATTTGTATTTTAAAAAATTACTGAATTTTTTAAACTCTTATTTTTAGTTTCAGCATTCTTTAAATTCAAATAATTTTTATTCTTTATTTTTTTTAGCATAACATTGTAGCCTGCAATGTCTTTATCCACTGTGATTTTTTTGAGTTTGGTATATCCGTTGGTTTTAGTGTAGTCGTTAAAACGGAAACATGCAACAGATGACTTTAACAAGCCATTACGCGAAAACTATGAGAGATAAAAAATTTTGATAAGAGCCAAATTTAGTCACATTTAGTGCCTAAATATTTCACTCTGTTTAAAAAATGGTTATAAATAAATCGGAGATAACGTAATTGTTCCAGGATGATAAATAACGACGTTGGTTTAAAAGTGTATTACAAAATGAAAATGTATAACCAAAATATATTGACTACGTCGGCTTTCTACCATTATTCATATAGGGAAATGTATTTTAATAACTATTTATAAGTTTTTCTTGCAAGCCATTAATTCTAAAACATTAAATAATTTGGTTGAAGAAATCAGCTAACACATACTTGCCGGTAAAAATAAAGCAGAACATTTTTGATGATTGAGATGTTTACTTTTTCAGAAAATTTCTAAATGATTTACTACCATTCGAAATTCATCAAATGTGAAAATCAATTTGATCTATTTTATTTATATGATAGCCTATGTGGCTGTTGCCATAAATCTAAGAAATTACATTTCTTAAGACTCACAAGTGACAGAGACGTCGAACATTTTTCGACCGATATTTTTAAATATTCATCATAGTCAAATAATTACTGCGGGAAATATTGCACTCTGTTACAGAGGAAAGTAAATTAATTACGTGTCTTTCGTCTACCCAAGGGTACCCTGACGCCAAGTTCAGTCCACTGGTGTTTAAAATGGGGTAAATTCAATTTACGGTCCTGGGAGAACGCGAGAAAAGACTTCATTTCCTCTGCTCCTCCTCGCCCTTGGGAAAACAAAATGCCATTAAATGTCTTGCTTGCTTTCGCCATCAACTAATTTAAGGAAGTCATTAATTCTTCATTAGCTCTGCTCTGAGACCAACTGAAACCTGCGATTTGATAACATGTTTACTTGTCTACAGTAGTCTAAAGTGGCGCAATTTCTTCTGCGTTTGTCTGCGTCATGCACTCGACCAACGTTCGTTTACGTCATGACATACTTGTCTCTGTTCTGTGGTGTAGTTTACAACGTTGTTATTGTAAAGGAATTACTGTGATATCAATTTAGTGAATTTGCTTATATGACAAGACAATCATAAAATACGAATATGATATATCGATATTATAGATACACAGGTGGGGATGAATACGACCGAAAAACCGCGGGAGGTGATTCCTCAGTATACAATAACCACAAAATGTGCAGAAAACTTTGTGTTTAAAATTAATATTTACGATGAAATAAACCTTTAAAGTTTGAATTTTGAAATGATATTTTCACAAATCGTGTGAAAATAAATAACTTGGAAGGACAATACTCTGAACATGGCTTTAAGTTGTTGGGGTCTTCTAATCCGTAGCAAATTCTGGTAAAGAACTTCCATTATTGTGAAAATAATAGGGGTGGTCACCCTCTACTTACGTACAAGTTTTGTAGCATCAGGAAATACGAACATTTGATTACGGGTTATTAAGATGCGTGACTTGTGCAACAATAATGTTCCTATTGTTGCAACTGTCTAAGAACTATCTTTTTCGTTAAAATTGCGATAAATTATTAAGTATATTGTTAAAGAGCCTAGTACATAGGCAATACTGCGTACGTGTGTGTTCTTTTGTACTCAGCAGTGCACAGGCGACGGTGGACATTCGCTATAAACAACGTGTACCATACACGTTAAATCAGCTCACCACACCGAGCCCTCAAGTGCGTGAAGAACGAAAACGATAGGTCCTAGACAGCTGCAACAATAGGATCATTATTGTTGCACAAGTCACTCAACTTAATAAATCTACATCAAATGTTCCAATTTCCTGATACTACAAAACTTGTACATAAGTAGAGGGTGACTACCCCTGTTATTTTCACATAGGTGGAAGATCTTTACCAGAATTTGCTATTAATTACAAGAGCCTAACAACATGTGTTCAGAGTATTGTCCTTTTAAGAAATTTATTTTCAAATATTTTGTGAAAATAACGTTTCAAAATTCGAACTTCAAAGTCTTATTTCATCGTAAATACTAATTTTAGACACCAAGTGGCCTGCACATTTTGTGCTTATTATATACTGAGGAATCACCTCCCGCGGTTTGTCGATCGACTTCAGCCCTACCCTGTATGTGTTATTCAAAATTCAGTGAACGCATACTTGAGTAATTTCTGCAGACAAATCGTGTCACTGAATAAAATTTTCACCTGACTATTTTAATAACAAAACTCTAGACATCTAAAATAAATGTTTCTGAAGACAGCACACATTTATGCACAATGAAATCATCTGATGTTGAAGGAAGCTTACTATTTAGACGTTTCACTCCTCAAATAGCCTAGATTGGCCGTTCATACGGCATTATTAAATAATTATCAGTTCAGAAATTGCTCTCAATGAAAAATCCGTAGGCTTACATAAGTTGCAAATATTACAAAAAAAATATTTGTAATCAAATATTCCACAAAAATTATATTAGCACTTCGTAAACAGACACATATTTTGTTACCCACAATTGCATTCTGGAAAAATTTGTAGCAAAAATTTAAACAATTTAAAGCATAGTTATTGAATTCGCTAATAATATATTTTCTGTTAGGCACACAAACAATGGTAAGTTTTTGTGCAGATGTAAAGTAGCACATTTTCGTATATATTTTAGTCGCATTTCTAAACATTTCTGAAATCAATTTTAATAGATCAGTTTAAAAATCTGAGTTTTGGCACTCAAAAAGTAAACAATGATGATATATTAAAATGACGCATTAATTAAGGTCTCTTGGCGGCTGCAGTGTTAAAAATGTTATTTTAGTGATTAAAACCCTCACAAACTGAGTATGTGTGGCGGCCATTTCTTGTAGTTAAATTTTTAGAACTAAATGATTTGTAACCGGCAGTTCAATTTGGTTTCAGTCAGTTTCAGTCGTGAATTAGGAAACGGAAATATACTCTACGCTCGTAAAGTATGTAGTGATTCTATTTATCTTAGGCCTACGAAATATTTTATGGAGTTACGAAATCAGTACACATAAAAAGTGATTTTAAGCAATTGATCAATATGTGTAATTAATTTATCAGTTCTGACAAAAAAAAAACAATAAAAGTTGTAGAATCGCACAATGAGTTGCACAATATTTTAAAACCGATTTTGTAAAGCAAATAATCAACGTGTTGTTGATTATTTGAACATATCGGCCTACTATATTACAACTACTTAATACAGTAACTCTTTTGTAAATACACTGAATTAAAAGTCGGCATAGCATATATAAAGTTATATGAGCTATATGAGCATCTTATATATTGTAAGATTTTAAATACCGATGTATATATAGATACAATAATTATGTTATATTTTACATGCACCTGTGTTTTTCAAATGCAATATTAATAACCTGAAACAAATACAAATGGGGTTTATGACATTCGTTTGAGCGTAAGCGAAACGTGGTTGTTTTAATTCCAAAAATAATCGAGGATTTATTCTGTGACGGGAAGTTTGAAGTTATTTAACTTTCATGAGCGTGTATATGTCATGAACTCATTTCGCACATAGATCAACTGTAGATGTCTGATTAGTGCGTCAGAGGGGTCGTACATCATCGGATTGCAATACTTTTTTTCCGTTAGCAGAAAAGCGACGACTAAAATAATTAGATTTTTTTTCGGTTTCATGTTAAGTCACGCAGTACATAAAAATCTAGGCGAGGTGCAGTAAACAAGCGCAGTGGAGCCGTTGTTAACGAAGTGTAGCATTAGTTAAGAAGGGCATTGTCATTCGAGAGAACTCTGGTTCTGTTCCCTATAAGTAAAACCTGATTTCTTTTCTTTTTCTCCAACACAACTTGTGGTGAATGTTGGTATACTTCCTCATCGATTTCATACCGAATCCTTCCCCACATTCCAGTCTAGTGTGATTCATGGCTAGAGGTACGTCAATTTCGTGGATTCATCTGGCAGCAGCCTAGACTTCTCAGTCCTATACACCCACTGGCCACAATCGATTATCTATTGGCTTATTACCATACAAGCAGTTAGCAAGCAGATATCACTTCTCATTATTTCCTTATTTCTTATTTACTACTGGCTTGCAGTAGTCAAACACGTTTCGTAACAGCCTCCAGCAAGTCACATAACAATGAAGTATACATAATTGGCGTTCAACCTGACCTGGAATGTATCTGCGAAATTTACGTACCTCTATTCATGGCACATAAACCAAGTAATATAACAAGTAACAAAATCAAGTAGCCATCTATTCCCCCTATAGCAAACACGTTTTGTGTATGCGCCATATAGTAATAACAATAATAATAATAATAAATCGTTTTTATTTTTACTGTGGCGAAATTAAGGCGTTGTCGCCTTCTCTTACACTTAAATACAAACAGTAGGAATAAATTACACTTAAAATTGCATGCACAACGTATTTATGATATTTATTACGGTAA
The DNA here is from genome assembly GCA_003012365.1 of Medauroidea extradentata. NCBI lineage: Eukaryota > Metazoa > Arthropoda > Insecta > Phasmatodea > Phasmatidae > Medauroidea > Medauroidea extradentata. The sequence continues at coordinate 38,494 of PNEQ01054639.1, forward strand.
TGTACACGGATGCTTACAGTAAAATAAAATAGATTTAAAAAAATAAATTATAAATAACAGTACATATTATGCCATCGTAATTACGAATGAACTTGTATTGTTAGTATAGTTTCCTATGCTTCTTTCTAAACCACAGGTCAGAAGATAACAACTGATTTATAATTATGTACTATACTATATAAATTAAATAAACATATGCCAGCTTCATTTATCATATTCACCAAATTCACACACCTCATCATCACGCCCTTCACCTTACCCCTCGGAATCACGTACCTGTACTAAATTTCAGGAATACTGACATTGACCTTACTCTACTTTTAGTTAAACACACCTTGAGTTTACATCAGGGAAAGGAAGATGCTTACAACGTATTACCACCAGTATTTTTCTCGGAGGCTCTCGTTTCTAAAATTGCCTGAATTTTATTAAAAAAAATTACAAAAAAAGAATTATTTTGAGCGACGTTAGGGTGCTAATTAAATATTTACTGGCGTGAAATTATGCTGAACATCTCAGAGGAATAAAACGTGAAAATATGAGCAGCAGCGTAGCGTCGTTTTAATAAGACAAAAATCGCCCGCTTCCTCGCCACCATTTATCTCATTCGCAAGCGAGAGCGAGAGAGAGGGTGAGAGAGGGAGAGAGGCCCGTAGAAGAGAGACTTGTCGTGCACGAGGGTCACAATAGGAAGGAATTTAATTTATGAGATTACTCTGGTGACAAAGGAGGAACCATTCGCGCGACATCACTTGATACGGAGAGAACAAAGCGCCCGGCGTCGAGCCGCTCATTTACCTCGCCAGCCAGTTTAGCGCTCTCATTTATTTACTTCTTCGCGCGGCGGTGTTGCCCGGAGCTGCCCTGAAGACAAGGCTGCAGGGTATAACTGTAGCTACTCCACTGACCAAGATACTGCGAGAGAACAATCGCTTTCATTATCGCGAGAAGCTGAGCCGCCCAAGATCCTCACGAGTCGGACACTTCATCCCTGCTTCTTCGGTATCAAGGTGGATTTACAATATCGTGACGGACGCGACGTGAAGGGCTCGATGCGACACTAAATATTCACGTTATTGTGTACAGCAGTTTGTTTTACCACACGACAAATACTTATACATAATTGCTTGCAAAAAGTTCCTTGTCACTACACACTAACCTCTAGTACGACAATCGTAGACGATTATTGTATTTCCATTTTTTTTTTCGATCAGTTGTATATTTTTAATTCCGGTACCCACTGCCTTTCCCGAGTCTCAATCACACTTGCTAAGAATGATACGATTTACTTATAACAACAAGCAATATCTTCTTATAAAATAAAGTAATGTGATTTACTACCAACTTACCAGTTTCACCAACATTTGGGCGTGTCCTTGACGCGAATAAATTAGAAATATTTTTATTCGGAATCCGCGTCGCGTTTGCAATTTTTGTCGCCCTGACGTCACGCAAACCTCGACGCTGACAAGTTTTGTAATCGCGTCGCTCCTTTAGCGATCACGCTTTTAGATTTTCTTCCGAGTGCATTTCTAGATAAGTCAGTTTGAATACGCCTTACGTGACCAACAGCTTATGGCAGTTCATTTTAAATTGTAACTTTGTTTGTAATCCCATAGTCTCGATAATGTATTGGTCATATTATTCTAATCAATATGTTCATGTAATATGCAACCGGTTATGTTTACAATAGTTATAAATTGTAAAATACAATTTAAGCGAAAGGTTGTACGCGCGAAATGAAATGTTTTCAGCTACTCAAATTACGGCTGTGGTTCCTTGCGATAGTATTTTATTGTTATAGAAGGAAAGAAGTATGCCAGCCAGCTTTCTCATAATTTTCATTCTTTTAGAGCAACTCGTAACTCCCATACACTGATATTTCAAAATGAAAAGAAAAAAAAACTTTTTTTTTTATTTTTTTCCCTAGTAGTATAACGAGAGTCTCTGATTCAGTCCTGTAATTTTGTATATTCCGAACTAAAAACTTCTAGAACCAATTTAAATAGTCTCGTACCTTAACAGCACAATTTTCTTGGAAAACAAAAAAACACCGAACTTTGTTTAATCTCTGCCTTTATATAAGATTATGTTTTAAAAATTTGTTTACGTTTATACCAGCCAAACCCCTAAAATAGCTTCATTTATCACCTTTAAATCCAAATTTGGCTGAGTGAGGTCCCCCGGACCCGCGCTTTAATAGGGGTGATGGGTGAATGTTGGCCGCAACCAAGCATAAATCTTGACTACGCCACTGCTATACAAGGCGAAAGAAAGCTTGTATTACAGTATTGTGTATTTATTGAGTACAGACATATTTATATGGACGCTGATTCATCGTGGGAAAAGTTGACTGTTTGGCTAGGCTTCAATATAACATGCGTATATTTGTCGTTCCTCATTCGTTATTGGCGAGTCCCCGTCTGACTGGACCAATGATATATCTGGTGCGCCGCTACTGAATAGTTGTGATTCGTCTTTAAACATCTACATAACCTCCCTCCAATAATTCAAGGCGCAGGCCGCTACATTGTTGTACAGAATACGGAGACATGAAAGATCATTGCGGTTTTCCACTATCTATACATTCTTCTATTTTTGGGGCGGGAAGGACACTTCTGCTTATGTTCCACGTTACTTATTCGTGATAGTCAATATTAGCGTGAAAACTTATCATATTGCATTCGTTTGTTTGAATAAAATCGGTAACTACGTAAGCCAGACCATTTGAAAAATCAAGAAAATTTCTTTCTAACAATTACTATGAAAAATCGCACAGGATTATTTTCGTACATAGAAGTGAAAATAGAATCCTTATGCAGACACTTGACTAAATTATATATATATATATATATATGTATATATATATATATGGTTGCGGTGCAATAGGTACAGTAAAACACTACATTTTAATGTAGCAAAAATTTCTCAATCGCTTTTCGGAGTAAAGCAGTTACTAAATTATTAGGATTTATGCCGATATTTTAATATTAAAAAAACTGTCAGCAGAAACCTAACAATTTAAATGTTATTAACTGCGGATAGTGAGGCGTGCATGTCATATGAATGTGAAGTTACAGATACTGTTTCTCGTCAAAACTGTCTAGAATGTACAACGTACTTAAGAGCAAGCATTTACTTATGTGACTCATTATAATAAAAGTACCATTGCATTATTTACATTATTTAATTTTATCTGTAGTTAGAAAACAATAAACTATATAAGTTTTTGTCCATCTTTATTTATTTAGGTTTTTATTTACTGGCGTTAAATCATCAACTTCTCACAACGTGCAAATTGTACGTGTCAGTGTTCATTTATGTGGTGCTATATTTTCATATTGCATTGGAAAAATTAAAAAGAAAGAAAAAATTCTATGAACAAGCTTAACTTTTAAGGTTGTGTGCAATACAAATAATAAATGTATATACATATGTGTATATATATATATATATATATATATATATATATGTATATACACACTTTATTTATATAGGGAGAGAGAGGGTGATTCAGGACGGGGTGTGTTAATTTTGCGTGGTGATAGCTCACAATAAACTATGAGGAAAACGTATTTTTAATTTGTCCCAAAAGTGCATATGGTGGGAGTAATGCTACCCTGAAAATATATTTTCGAAATACAAATCAATTAATATCTCAAAAACTACTACATATTAAACAACGACACACTGAGCACTGTATCAACAATGACCGCTCTTCATTCTAACAAGGTCTTTTCTCCATTGTTTCACCTTCATTTCATATCATTATTTGAGGCAGGCAGATGCCTACGGGCGCTTAGCCAGAAGTCTTCATGTGAGTTGTTATAACCTACCCTCGGGTAACTTCCCCTAATTATATTTTGTAATTATTTATCGTGAAAACAATAAACAGTCTCCCACCAAAAAGTGTTCCAGGACAAGCGTTTGCCATCTAAATACAGTATCTGCAACGACAACGGCAAGTAAAAAATTCTACTTGTGTTGTACCAAAAATTACTTGAAACCTGAGAGAGTGTCATCATTAAGAGGAAGTGAACAAGCAAAAAAATGTTCGCTTCGTAGTTAATGCCGTGTAAGCCTACATAAAAAGCAGAAATAATATTCCTTTGTGCGAAAAATTCTTTCAAATTTTCGCACTAATGAATAACGCTATTCTTTGAAAGTTTCTATTGAGAAAAACAATAGGTATTGTCTTGAAGAGAAATCCATTAAAAACACTTCCATTGTGCCCTGACAAGGTTCTGGGAAATTAAAACTGTGGTTAAGTTCGAAACAAGAATTTTCCATTCACTGGAATCGCGAGACAACGGTCGGATCACACTTTACTCCCAACTGAAAATGTTATGCTGGCGTTATTTTTACTTGTTGGTGAAATAATTTATTTTCCAAGACGTAAGGAGCTGATTTTTAATTACAACTTATGGGCATAACAATCAGGCTGAACTTGCAAATAATAATGTGGAAAATATTTTTTTTTTAAGTTAAAGTGGAACTATGTGGCTTTAAATTGAGCGCATTCTGCTCAAAATAACACTGCAGTGCAAAACAGAGAACAAACTGAGATCCACATTCCACAAACACTGCTGTTCTGTAAAACTACATTTGGTTTAACATCTAAGTACGAATTAAACTCAGAGCACATAGAAGAATCCTATTTGAAATTTTCCTTTTAACACTCTCTGAGTGGAGGAAGGTATTTAGTTCAGTCACCGAGAAAAAAAAATTAATAGTGTAGTACCAATGCTGAATGTGTACTCTGATATCTACTGAATCAAAATATACGAAGAAACGATCGCCACACTGAATCATTTGTTTCGCTGTGCGGTCGTTTAAAAAGCTATCTTAATTTATTTTTATGCGAGGCAAGAAAATTGTATACCGACAAAAGACGCGATACCAAATATTCACAGCTTTGTTTTAAAATCTTCATTTGTTCCCTAATTCATAAGTTGAAAAATGATGGCACTACAAATTTCTCAGAAGTCAATGCAGCTTTGAGCTCTATTTCATGTCAATCTAGACTGGAAATTTTACCGTGAGATCATTTTGTGTCCTTTTTCACTCGTTATTTCGTGTTGAAGTGTGTCGTTTTTCGGTCCAGTCAGAAATTTTACCTCACAAAACAGTATGAATGTTTTTCGAATGAACGTTAGAGTATCTGTCATCTCGATTTACTGTATATTGAATCGAACTTATCTGTGGTGCTTCTCACTGCAATATTATAAATAAATAGTAAATTGTATTCTTGTAAGTTTCATGTTAATATTACATGATACCTACCCTTTATAAATAACCATGTCGGCAGGAAATAGTACAGGACGGTAGGGTTTATAGAGTAAGACTTCCTACATTACTTGTGACAGTAAATCACCAGTATTGAGAACATATATTTATATTTTGCGGATCCCAGACAACATATTTAAGGGATGTGGCTGTAAGACAACTTGTAGTTTCGTGTTTGTGCCAAATTCAGCTTAGTGCCATCTCGTGCTCGTAGAAACAGTAACAAGTTTTTCTAATCGCGGAATTCTTTTACTGTGAAAGTAAACGCACTATGGTACCTTCGGGCGTCTTTTTGATACCATAGAGTAACCTTTTATTTGATTTTTAGACTGTCTGATTTTGAAAGTTCCTAGCTTGTTTCGTCAACTTTTAAAAATTAAACAAAAAAATTATTATCTTGCAGTGTAATCACATTTTTTTATTTTATTTATTTTTTGCAATTTCAAAGAAATTACTTTTTGTATTAATTGTATAAATTCTGTGCTTAGCAGCTGATAACATCTAATATTGTACTAACATCAGACAGTATAATTGCAACTTTAACAAGCACTTACGCGCAGTGGCGGTTTGTGCTATTGGGCTGCAGGGCTGCAGCCCTCCCTGATTATTTAGGAATAACAGTAAATAATTTTCATTTTCACAGCTGGTGTTATAGAAGATAATTTGTAATGATATAATTTGAACAACCTACTCGCCAAAACCGTCAACCGATCTAGAAGTCTGAGGAATGCGAGAAAGTTTCAAAGATTTGCTTGTGTACACGTTTCCTGTCTCGGGCAGGCTGAACTAGGCAGGGCTGCGAGGCGAGCAGCCCGTCTGGCCTTGCTGGCGCATGCGCAGACCGCGCCCCGGTATGGCGAACCCTAGAAGAAGGGGGGCGGGGGTGTTTGGCATTTGGCGCGCTTGTGGGCTGCCAGCCTTCCAGCCCGCACAGTGCGCCACGCTACACTGCACTAACGACAGATGCAACTTGTCACTCAACTCGCTCGTTTCGCAACATCACTGCAGTAAATGTACCAACATTTCATGACCTGTCCTACACACCGTGGCTATTCCTACGAACTTTTCACATTTTTCGTACGCGACTTGATTAATTAGTTTAAAAAAAATTAAAATATCGGAACTACACTTTCACTCTAAACCCAGCTGAAACACATTTTAAAAAACTGGTCTAAAGTAGCATAATTCTAAATGTATGGAATTTTTAAACCTATTACGCCAAAAGGAATAGTTTATTTGTAATATTCTGGCATAAAATCGCCTTAAATTGCAACAGTTTTCTGGAGGTGAAACGATAAGTTTTAGAAGTTGCTCCTTCAGTCCTAGGCCGCAGACAACTACAGTAAACATTTTTTGTAGCCTATTATTTCACACGGATTATAGCGTACTCCATAAAATATTAAAAATTAATATCAACTTAAAAATACGAAGTAAAATAGAAGTGACATTGTTATTAATTTTTTAAAGAACATACTTTATAGCCGAACACTTTACCGAACAATATAGCAGAGAAGTAAAATAACCTCACAGACAAAAATTTCAAAACTTGACTGCAGTAGTACATTTTAGGGGAGTTTCGGACAAGGGGATGGGGGATCGGATCGTCGGATCCACTGATGACGTCACAGCCGCCATATTTGATGATGTAAATTAAACAAATACTCAAAATTATCGCATTGCTCAATTAGGCTGGAGGAGGCTGAATACGGAGCAAAAAGCAGCCTGAATGAGAAATATTTCCTATCGGCAATCATGTTTTCGATATCCATCTTGTCCGCGATACCTACTGTAAATTGTTTCACTCAAATGTAGGCATCCTTCTCAAAAAAAGGGTTTCCTCCGAGTCTTCCGGAAAATTTTCTAACTTGCATTCCTACCAAACCCCACTCATACATCACAACATAAAACATATTTTTAAAAAAAATTAATTTAAATAAGTATCTATACCGCACCTGAACGAGGTCCCCCAACATCTCTAATGCTGTTAACTTAAACCTGACTCCTATTCTAGCTATTTCCGAACCAGTTTCAATAAATTCAATAAAATAAACTATAAGGTTTTCTCAGAGACTTCCTAAATGTTTTCGATTTTGGATTCCTATCACCCCCCCCCCCCCACTGACACATCATAATGTAAAAACAATACTTTAGTAAAATTAATTTAAGTAAACAGCTACACCACACCTAGCCGAGTTCCTCCACCACACCCCCTAGCTGTTCCCGAACGATTTCCAATAAATCCAATAAAATTAAGTATAGGGGTTTTCTCCATGTTTTCCGAAAATTTTTCTAATTCGCATTTTTTCCTTACCCCACTCACATCTCATACAGAAAATATTTTTTTTAATTAAATTAATAAATAAACAACACTATAGGCCTAGACGAGGCTTCCTTAGTACCCCACCATACTTTACACTCAAGTCACTACCAGACACCTCCCCCTCCTCTCATCATTGCCAACCTGTTTAGCCTTGCCCTTTCTTCCCAAGTCACCACAAGCATGCTAATCACGTGACACTCCTCCCCTCCATACCATGATGTCATCCTGTACCACCTCCCCCTCCTCGTCGAGTCAGCACATACATGTGCCGCAGTATGGTGCAATACTAACCTTTGAACTTCCCCCTCACTCCCCCATCTCATTAGTCGTCACATTCCTGAGATGTGACATCATATTGGTATTGTAGCATGGCGCTACTCTGTAGGTGACTTTCAGTAATAGCACTTTGAATTATTCAGTATAGCTAACAGACTCCATCTTCCTAAACTTTGGATGTAGAATTTTTTTCTATCTGCATTCATCTACTGTTTCAATACATCCAGTTATGCGAGCCTATGTCAGTAATGAGGTGTCGAGAACTTTTTCTTACTTTCCTTATCCCTCAACCCTGTTGTTGTAACATGTATATAATGTGCAATGCAGATTTCCTGCTTGCCCAGTACGACTCAATCATGTGAGAACAATTCCACGCAAATGTCACACAAGCAGTGCAGCACTGCGTAATAAAACACAACGCAACTGTTTATTGTAGTGTATATTTTATTCAATATCTTATACGAATTCTATTAAGTTATTAAGTGACATTCCATGTTAAACCTCCACCTTGTACCAAATTATCTTTATGTTTTGTGAGTACGATAATGGGAGAGTTTACTATACACGTTAACAAACCAACCATATGAACGAAAATTGTAATACAAATACGAGAGGAGGCTGCTTTGCTCATCCCCGTTATTGCATACAAAATTTGTGCTGACACAGAAATGCAAAGGTTTAGAATAATGAGGGTGAATTATCAAGAAGTTAAAAGTACACAAAACTGTCTTATTGTTTCACCTGCGCACTTCTCATCAATTTTCTTCAAAAAAAAACACAAATATTCAGCCAAGAACGAAGCGATTGTTACGGTTGTATAAGCTATTTAAGGTACAGTTTATTTTGATATTTACGGGGAATATCCACCCTTCATCAATGCGGCATAGTTGGATAAAGCACCCTCGTATCGCAGTATAGCCTAAGCTCTAGGCATTGTATCGCTACGCCCAAGTTTCACGTGCGTTTTACAAGAAAACTATGGTCCTAGACACTAGGTACGAGAGGATGATATTCGTTTCATAGGTCACAGTACTTAATATTTCACTTTAAAATGTTAATACACGCTGACGTTACAAACATACACAATTATATGGTGGCCACCTTTTTACTATTTTCAAAACTGTAGAACGTACCAACCGGCGTTTTCTGTCGGTCTTTTAGGCCGTATTAAGTTATATTGTGAGTATTACCATTTTACGTCGATCAGTTATTGGTTTATGGGAAAATTATTAAGGCTTCCACATTAGATTTGCAAAGTCCTATTACTCCCTTAATGTTACCGTTACCTACAAAGTGCCTTACATGTCTTCTGCTTTATTTTTCACGTGGAATAACCAGACGGGGTTTGTCAATGTTTATTTATTAACGTCTTGAATATAAAAATATTTAACTTTAATTTTTAATATTAAAAGCAGTGTCTTTGAAAACTTCTACATCATCCCTATAAATCTGAATATTAAACTAACCACACTGTAGGACTTCTTGCATGTATGCTTAAAACATTACCCAAAGGAAACAAAGGAAGTTAATGTTGCAAGTGTATTTGTTTTAAATAATCAGCTAGCGTAGGGAAAGTAAGGACAATATTCAAGTAAATCAAGCCATTCATTCGTAGTTTAAAATACCACTCACATAGAGCGGCAACTTATAATTTGAAGGATAGTGACAACGGACACTAATTTACTCCAAAAATATATTCATGCAAATCTTTACATATATTTACACACATATATTTACGCTCCTACCAGGAATTCAGGCTATCGGTATCAAGTTAAAAAACTAAAGTAATATTGATTTCTAGATTATTCAAGACAGTACCCTAATTGCAGAAGTAAAATGTAACAGTGTTCGTCTGCTTTCAAGCAATTTTAAGTATGATGCATGCAAACTATGAACTTTTGATTATTACTCCTACAATCTTATCTCAAGAATATCATAAAAATATCTGAGTTAGTTCGTTTCAGATGATACAATGTCAACTGAAAATATATAACCTAGATGCCCAGTTATTCTGCCTTTACTCAAACAAAATGTCCGTATGCACACGCAACTTAAATATTTCTAAACGCCACTAACTAAACTTGACTATAAATTATTTTACCGTCACGCTTGGTTTTAGAACCACACAGTGTCGCAGTGCGCAAAGTAGATAACCATTCTACTACCATGGTATACAGCACCTTCGGAATCTAATGGGGGGTAAATGGGTTACCCCACTCAAAAAAGCATAAAATAAGTATAACTATAGAAGTAAATATGAAGTATTATTGTTGTTAATGTATCCGATTTGCTGTTTGAGTTGTAGGGCAAAAATTTGTGCAAGTTATTTTATTTAAACAATTTCTCGAAAACACCAATCGCTTATTTAGTATGGCATATCTATCTCGTCATATAGGCCTGCCTCTGATAACATGTAAAAATCAGTATATTGGCTGTCATCTTTTACGGATGAAGTTACCTTGGTGTTTATGAAGTACTGTGACATGTAATGAATGTGGTCCAATCACATTATGGAAGTGATGCGTACATACGTTTGGTTCAGTGAAATATATGCAAATTTTAAAATTTTATTTTGCAAAAGAAAAGTTGTTGTACATAATCTTACCACATATAAAAATAACCAACATCGTAAAAATTGTAGGTCTTTCCAAATAGAATTACTTGCAATGTCTACATTAGGTACTGTTCTGCTATCATTACGAGAACTTAATTGACACGGGTATTTTCATTACTGTTCATTCTACATTGGAACATATTTTTGACAGACTAATAAAATAACATATTCATACAAAAATGACAAAGATACAGTTGCACAGACAAAATTAGACATATAGGACGGAAACACTATGCTACATACAAATGTGTCCTTTGAGTAAAAAAAAATAAAATAAAAACTACATATGAACTTACAATGTTCACAAAAAAATCCACACACTAAAAATATTTTAAATATATCTTCAATAAAACTACACTGATAATATAACTTTTGCTATTTCTTCCTCATTTCAGCTCATATTTGTGGTTGACAGAAAATGTTACAGTAACGTATTCATACAGTATAAATGAAGACAGTTTTGCACAAAAACCAACAGAGACAAAATGCACTACGTAAAATTTTAGTTTATAACATTATTTTGATACAGTCAGTCATGTAAATTTCTGAAAATTGGTAGTTATCCAATAAATTATTCACTTGCAATGCTTACACTGAAGTTCTTCTAAAATATTTAATAAAAAATTTTCATCTCTAAAACTACTCAGATATATTATGCCATTACCTTTTCTTCATTTCAGCTCATATTTGTGGTTGACCAAAAAAGTTGACATATTCATACAAAACATACGAAGACATAATTGCACAAAAAAGGCTTCCTGAATAGAAATAATATGCTGAATACAGACATGTAGTTTGAGTGTAAAGAAATACATGAATATTTTAATTTATAAAATTATATTGATGAATTCACTTCAAATTAGCTACTCAAATTATGTCTCTATCTAATAAATGATTCAATTGCAATGTTCATAGTAGAGTACAACTAAAACTAAACTGATGCAACAAGTTTTGCCATAACCGTTCCTTCCCCATTTCAGTTTGTATTAATGGTTGACTAAAAAAATTAACATATTTGTACAGAACACACGAAAGTTACATTATGCTGGAATCACAATAACCCAACAAACACGACACGACAAAATTTAACATGCTGACCAATAGAAATCAAGGTCACAGTGTTTTCATTGGTAAGCAGCTTATTGTTGTCATGACGTGTTCGTCGGGTTATTGTGATTCCAGCAATACACAGAAGGTAGCCTAGTAGGCTTTTAGAAATAATATACCGTACTATAAAACACATTTTGGTAACATTTTGGCAAATAAATTTGCATTCACAAGGTCTAGTGAACAACCTTTAGCAACCAGCTGCACTAAAGAAATATTTGAAAAACTTAAATATTTTTCTGTTCACACTGTAAACACTTAGCTACAATGTCCTCAATTCTGTGCGAATTACACACGGGCTTTTTACATATACAACACATCAATCGTGTTTTCTTATCCTGCTTTCTTGAACATAAAGCACATCTCTTCCCTGATGACATATGTGATGAAGTTCCTGGGCGGGGTTCAGATGGGTCTCTTCCCTGTACTTCCACTCCCATAACCTGCATAGCATTCAGAGTGCGTGAATGAAGTCCGAATGGATTTTGGGCTCGCTGCTCAATGTAGGGCTTTGGAAGTTCTAATATCAGTTTCTGTAAAAACAAACGCCTTTTTCTAGGATTGTTCTGCTCCCATTCAGGAAATTTGTGAGTCCATACAATATAAGCGTTGAGGGCTGCTATGTCCAAAAGTTCCAAGAAGAGGCGGAATGGCCAACGTTTTGTAATGCGAACACATGTGTATACTTGAGTCATCATGTCACCTGCATCTACTCCTCCTTTTGTTTCATTATAGTGATGAATTATTTGAGGTTTGTCATCAACTACATCTGCGTTGTGGTGCTGTGTTGAAAGGATAATGACTGATTTGTTTTTCTTTGGAACATAAGACGTACGGGTCATATCTTCAGTAAACGCAAAAAGAGATGTACTTTCTTCTCGCCGAGGACTCGGACGAAATTCATTTGGAATTTCCCTTTTGTTACCTCTGAGTGTACCAACAAGCGTCATACCTTTTTCTAACAATGCTTGTGCTAGCGGTACGGAAGTAAAAAAGTTGTCTGTTGTTACTCCTCGACCAGAATTGAAATATGGCTCTACAAGGTCCAAAACCACTCTCATTCCCCGGTTTACTTCTCTTTGTTTGTTTACCATTCCTGCGTATTCTTGCAGGTTGCATACGTAGGCAGTTTTACTATCTGCACATGACCAGATCTTCATTCCATAACGACCAGGTTTTGATTTCATGTAAACTCGGAATGGACAGTGCCCCCTGTAAGTCGCCAGCCTTTCGTCAACAGTCAGATTGTCATATGGTGTGAAATTGCGAACACATGCATGTGTAAAATGGTCAAAAACATCTCTTATGGCCTGCAGCTTATCGTTATTCAATTCAATACGAGCCTGTCGAGTTGAGGAATCATCAAATATAAGCAGAGAACAGAGTAACTGAAATCTGTTTCTAGACATGGCAGCTGAAAAAAAATGGCTGACAAAATGCTGGATCAGAAGCCCATAACTCTGCCACACTGGTCTGATTGCTGTGTAGATTACCAGCTGCTAACAAAACAGCAATAAATGCTTTGATTTCGGTAATTGATGTGTTTTTCCAAATTTTTTTGTTTTGTGGGTGTATCTCATTGAAAGCTTCAACACTTCGATTAGCTTTCAAATTTGTATTATCACAAACAATATCTAAAATTTCAACAGGCATAAAAAGTAGAAACGCCTCTGCTACACAACTAATATTTTTGCTACTTACAGTCAGACCCGGTTTACCTTTCAATATGTTATGAGCTCGCCGTTTACTTTGACGCGGAGGATTTTATGACCAAACAACCCCACTCTTAGTAAAATATGTTTTCAATTCATTTACACTATTCTCATCACTAGCTGTATTGTCCTCACCAGTATTCTCAAAGCTTACCTCATCATCATACTCGCTTTCTTCTTCTACGATATCTTCGTCTTCGCTGGCATTTCAGATACTGAATATTTCCCTTTCTTCAGCTGAAAGATTATTTGGATCATCAATAGCTATTATTTGTTGTATCTCATCAGGTGTGTATTTTCTAGCCATGTTGGAATCCTGAAACATGTGCGAAAACAAAACATTTTCAGATAGTTTTCGATAATGTTTTCTTTATATACATATAGTCAAATAAAAAGCATAAGCTATATTTACCTTCCGACGAAAAATGAAACTAGCCACTTTAGAATCAAAGCACTACATTCTGGGCACAAAATTGTCGATATTACACTCTTGGCACAAAAATGACAACACAATAACTCGTAAGAATTACACAGTATCGACGAGCGCGATGCACGAATTATCAAACAACACAATTGTCATGAAAGTTTAGACTGCAGCACAGTGCAGTGGCTGTAAAAGGAAACGGACCGGTTCCGATAGCTCAGTTGGTAAATATTTATTGCTCGAAAATAAGTATAATTATCAAAAGAAATACGAACAATCAATAACACTGTGAAGCATATTATAACGTATAGTACGTGCATTACAAAGAGGGGTATTTTAACTACCCTAAAACATGTTTTTTTTTTCTCGGACAAAACAGAAAAATAAATCGCACTGACGCTGCCCCTTGCTTATTTCTATATATGTTAGGAACAAATAGAAAAATCCACTCTTTCAAAAAAAAATTGCTTTCGTGTATATTGTTAAAAAACGAACTTGGGGTATTTGGATTACCCCCCTTGGTAGTAGAAGGGTATTTAGTTGAGTATTAACTAGAGTCAATAAATTGTAACTTTCATCACTGGCTATTGTATTGTATTGTCATTATTAAGAATTAATAATTATAATAAAAGAATACACTGGGTAACAGATTACGTAAGTTCATATAACTATTTAATAAGTAAAACTTTTACTAATAAATTCATTATTTGAAACTTAAAAACTTTAGCCAAACATGTTTCTGTTGGTACTTTATTTACGTTTTTAAATTTTCATTTTTCTCTGTTAATCTCAATGAAGTAACATAACTTTTCAAATGTCTCGTTTCATTACACACAATGTATTTTAATAAGTAATAGTCAAGGTTTGTATTCACTCGCAGGTAATAACAATGAATAAAATCTAACTTCAATATCAATTGCTAAAATTTTTACAATGGTAGAGTGGTGAGGATATCGGCGCGTGTACATAGTACGAGTGTAAATAAGCAAAGACGTGACTTTGCCTGTTACGTAGACAATAACAGTTTTACCCGTGTATGAAGTGCTGCCTATATACCAGACGTTTTTACGTCGCCGCTAACCTCTTTGTGCCCGTTTTTAAAAGAAAACTGTAGGTGCTGGACTCATGCACCAATAACAGTACAACGTACTGAGTATATATCGCGTAACAGCTAAAATGCGGTAAGCAATCATATGATTATCACTCTAATTGTGGTATTTTTGTACGGTTTCGATCTTGAAAACACTTTTCAATATTCACACTACGGTAAGTTTAATTCACGGCAATTTTCAGTATCTCGCAAATATACAAATTCCACACCCAAAATTCAAAGGCTGATATCTCCTTTACAAGTTTATATTGGCCATAAGTTGCAATACGCAATTGTAGTCATTATCACGTGGATAGACTTCCCCAAATATTTCGGGTGACATTCCGAACAGCCTGCATGCGAAAAACGTATGAAAGTGATTCGCAACAAAGCTGTGATATACAAGCTGTACCAAATATCAATAAAGACATTGTAACAAAACATGTATTAGGCCTATAAATACATGGGGAAACAATTAAATAACTTAAAAGTGTGTGTGTATGTATATAAATCCAAAAAAAGCACGCGTATAAAACACTAGAGTGTAAAATTGTGAGGAAAATAAGTATCATAATTATTGCATATGGAACAGCTATGATAGAAAGTAAGTATTATTTCGTAAAAATTACGGTGCCATTAAAGTATTATCCGGAAAACGCGACACATCTAACTAGACGAGTACTACCGTTACGTAACCTTCATTGTGTCACTACTTAACATCAACACTTATCTGCCATACACCAACGGCAAACCAGAGTTTTAAAATATAGGTTTTTTAAATCTATATATGAAGACGTCTTTATGATTAAGTCGCTATTCTCTGGATCACATACATATTTGTTCAATGAAAATTCACTTAAAATAAGAAAGAATTTTAAAGAAATTTAATTTTGTAATACCTTTACGGTTTTTATGAATATTTTCTATCTTCAGATACTGCAAACTGCACCATTTGTTATTCAGCAAAATTGGAATACTTACGGAAACATAAATTAAGAGTTCATAAGACGACAGTTCTTCTTATTGCATAAAACATTTGTGTTGTAATCTAGGTTACTTCAGAGGACATTCCCACAATTTAAAAGACTGAAATATCATTATGATAGAGGTTATTATTACTCTACTGTGATTACTACGAATTCCCGAGCGCTGAAAGAAAAAAAAGAGGATTGCTTCTGCCTCGCAAAGTCGTTATTCCGGAATTCATTATTTATACGGTCGAAGTGATTGCAGTGGAAACGAATCCAAGTTATGATTGTAAGCTCATTCTATTATCCTTTGAGAATTTACAACTGCAAGACATGACCGGTAAGTTTATAGCTAACCGAGTTATCGTACAAGTAGTAAGAATGTCTGGAGTTAATAGAAAGTTATTGAGAAGAATATTATTACTTTCCTGTGATTGTTTTTTAAGATATACGGAATGTATAATTTCGACTGCACCAACATATTTCAATTAAAACTGTTCATTCTTACTGTGCTTTCGTGGTAAATAAATGTACAATTACTTTACCATCGTGATTTAAATCGTATTAAAATTTTACAAATCAAATGGCACATAACAAACTGCTTACGTATTTCACTGAAATTGGGAATTTTACATTGCAAGCATGGGATATTAAAACAATTCGACATATGTCAAACACCGGCAGTTTCGAGAATTTCATACAAAAATTTTAATAAAAGTTTGTATTTCGTGATGGAATCTAAACGTAATTTCTTTATTTGCATTACTATTTATTCCTTAAGAGTGATGTAACTTCTCGTATGTACGAAGTATTGTTATAATACAGCTTGTGCAAAGCCTAAGTGATTGGGAGCCGTTTCAATTCTGATCTGTTTCATTGTGTCATTGCTCTTGCGCTCTTATCATCTAGATGTTTCATCTCTTTGTCTCGTCGCCTTGTCGTCTAGTCATCTTACCTTACCGTCTCATCAACGTATCGACTTATTATCCCGTCGTCTTATAATCTTATCACCACATATTTAAATGAAAATCCGTATCTACATGCTGTATCATCGTCTGGTCGTTTTGGTCTTGTCCACTCTTGACACAAAGTATCTTCCCATCGTGTTTTCCTGTAACCACATTTTGTCCTCTGATCGTCTAGCTGTATCAGCTCTTCGACAAATTTACACCTTACCATCTCACCAACTCATCGAATAATATCCTTGTGTCTTATAGTCTCGTCACCTCACAGTCTCTTCATTTAGTCTTCTCATCGTCTCGTAGCCTCATCCACACATCTTCTCATATTCATCTACATTATCTATAGTCATACACATATCCTGTCTTATCATCACATATATTAGTCTGTCAACTCTTCAGATCATCACTATGTCTTGCCAATTCACCATCTTGTCACATCTTAGTCTCTCGTCATCCCGTTGCCTCCTAGTCTTACCATGTATTTTATCGCTAGCTTTTCATTATTCACACGAAAACGTAAATATATTACTAAAAGGATTCGCAGACTATTGCATAATATTTTATAATGCGTTCTCAAATTATTGTTAACAAATATTTGCGAGTTCGACTACTTTTATAGTATTTTTCTTTCACGTCTACGTTGATTGGCACTTGCGAAAATAACTGAAAACCATTTTTTACCCCTGTGCTACAGTTATAAGTGTTTTAGACATCTCTGTCGCATGTGGCAGGTTCTGCCCTCCTGTACCTGATCCCTAAGGCTTAACAGGAGACAACTTATCAGTTACTGAGATTTTACAGAAATATAATTAATATTATACATGAGCTGCTGAAATTAGCTTCGCGCACTTTTATCTGTAGTATTGTAACCGCCATATTAAACATTGCGATAACAGTACGCACGATCTTTGCTAACACTGGTGACATGTAACGTAGGTCTCAAATGACTATGGCCTTCAAGAGATATAAAATTTTCGAATATATAAATTGTTGCAAAAAATGTTTCCTTTGTTTATTTACTTGTTTTTTTTTTTTCCTTCGTGTCGCGTTAATTTAGATAAACAAAAGGAATGTTTGGTTATATCACGAGGTAATGAGACTACACGACTGGATTTCACAGACGGTACAATGTGTGGATATGAAATTCCATAAAGCTATTAGATGTGAAAACGTTAGTACGATAAGATGAGAGATGTTAATACGTTGATGAGACAAATACTGTATGATGAGACGATTGGACTAAATTACGAGGCGCAAGTAATCTTCAAAGTTTACTTTCTGGACGCCGAAAACAATATGTTTTGCAACCCTTTTAAGGTATGAAATTTTTGCTGTAGAATCTTTAGAAAGGTGTGAACCTACGTTACTCCTTCATTTCGAATATAAGGGACAAAAATATTATTGTCAGTCACGAAGGCAATCTGTCGGGAGGAAAATGGAAGTGAATTAAGCATAGATGCTAGGATGAGGAGTAATTCACTTGCTGTATCGCTCTTATCTAAGGGAGTTTCTTCTCGATGGTAAACTGATGCGATACTTCTCCTTTGAGTTCCACGGTCGCTGCGCGGTCCACGAAGACGACTTTAAGGTAGCGATGTCCTTTATGGGCATACGTAGTGTTGCTGTCATCCATAGCAACACAACACGCACAGGTGTGCATTTCGTACTATACGCTGCTCAGTTCTCCAGCACAACAATTCGACCTTATCAAAACCTAACACTGCCCCTTGCATTCATACGCGTCTGTATATGATTGGCTATTCCAAAGCAAACATCACTCACGCATGATGAGTAGCTTTGAGTAGTTTTCGAATAGTCACATAGCCGCTGAGTTGAAAAATATCTGCTAAAGTTCTACAACAATGACACGTAATTTTACACCCTTTTACAGTCTTGTAATACTAATATGATAAAACCATTTTGTATAACCCGTATATGGCTCGATGTTGTTTGCCTACTCGATGACCCACCAACATGATAAATCTGAGTTTTATTCCTACAGTAGAATTCAGCCTTGACTGAAAAAAAAACCTGTTTTATTTAGCTTTTAGGCATGCACGTGTATACTAAAGCTGGTTTGCCAGGAGTCGGATTACTCGGGAGGGTGTTGCACTTTGTCCTACATGGAAGCAGAATTACTAGTAGAAAAATGTGGGAACAGGGGCGTCATTTGGGGCTACATGGGGGGGCATGCCCCCCCCCCTGGATTTAGAATTTTGTGTGTACATATATATTTTTTGTACTTTTAAATGTAAATAATGCTAACTTAAGCACATAAAACTGAAGTTTTATTATTAAAGTATCTAATTTATACATGCTTAATTAATAAAAAAGATGCAACAAGGTCACTGTCGCCAGAAAACAAAATCTTGCCCCCCTCCCCCTAGAAAAACCTGAAATGATGCCCCTGTGTGGGAAACGTGCGTGTTACCGGCTTAACGAGCCTATACTGTAATATTTTTGCAAGTAACCAAACCTATGTTTAGCAGTGTTAAGAACGTAGGCATGTTAAATTATTTCCCATCCATCAATAGTAGTGTTTACATGCATTTTTAGGAAACGTACAAACGTATGCTGATGTTAGCAGACTTGTTTAGTAACATTGTTCAACAGTTGATCTCTTCACAAGCTGAAGTATGGTAAAATTCCGCTGCTCCTGTTTTGCTTTTAGTGTTGTAAAACACCAAAATGTCTTTGTCATGTTACAGTTTATGTGTTGTTTTAATGACAAATTATGTTATTCTCCCACTTGCATTGGACTACGTGGCCAGCTGCCATGCGATATTCTGTCTACATAAACTACTCGCGTGGCTGAAAATCGTTAGCATCGGTCCTACTAAACATTTTAATTATACCTAATCTCAAATGTAATAAAATACAAGTTTCCTGAATTTTTATCATATGGTTTAAGTCACTTTACGTTAGTTTCATAACGATATAAATGCTATGAATTATTTTTCAAACGTCAATATCTATTATGTTTATTAGTAACTAAAATTCTATGAATGTTGATATGTTGGTTAAGATATATGTTATTTAATCTACACATATTAGACTGCTAAGTATTAAGACGTTTTCAGAATTACTAATTCAATGCGGACAACTAGCCTACGACATGTGATGGAAGAGTACGCACTTAGCTTCAAAACATAATTTTTTTCGAGAATACTTGTCAATTTGAGTCTGTAAACGTTTGCCAGCCTGCAAAAAGTAGAAATTGTCTGGTTAAATAACTAAGCAAAGGAACTAACATCCCCACTTTATCAATTTTGTTAATAATTCGCACATTTTGAAAGTAAAGAAAGCATTTTGAAAGTTTATTTACGCTGCTCTAAGTGTGTGTATATATTATAGGCATATATATATATATATATATATATATATATATATATGTATGTGTGTGTGTGTGTGTATGTGTGTGTTGGTTCGTCAAGGGTAGCAAAAGTATCTTTTTGTGCCCGACCATCCTGAGTTATTGTCAGGTTGAAATTAAAAAGGTTAGTAGTGCTAATGAACTGACGCTAAGAATTTCTCTATTAAAAATGTAATGAAAGAAAGCCTCCGAACTTTATAATTTTACTTTCAAACGAACTGCCTCAATAACTGAAAGAAATTTGTTTCTTCTGTTAAAAAGGAGATGAAAATTTTATACAGAATCTTTTTGAGTGACTCTTCAAGAGATTCTATTGTAACACTTCTAATCACTTTTTTTTTTCGAGAGTGATGAATACGGATTTCTTATAATTGGAAGGATACCAGGCAGAAGTACATATAGGCAATCCACGACAAAGAGAGCATTTTTGAAATGTTAGTAACTTTTTTCCTTACAATCAACAAATACCTTCTAACCACTTGTTAACGTAAACATGAGTGTAGGTAGTCAAAAATTATATCGTGGTTAGGGTATCGTCCTTGCAATTTTTTAGACAGATTCTGATTACATGATGAGGTAGAAGCCCATCGGCAACTTCCAATCTTGAGGACTTAGAGACGAGTGAGTAATGACATTAAAACCTACAGATGGAGCAGCGCTGGAATTATAGGACGAGGAAAACTAGGAGTTCCCCGAGAAAACACGCCAGCATACGGCTACATCCACCACGTTTCCCACATGCGAAAAATCTGGGACCAACTCCGCCGGAGATTGAGCACGTATCGCCTTGGTGGGGGGCGAGTGGTCTGACCACTTTTATAATAAATATTATGTGTAAATGTCATTGTACATAAGTTTATGAAACAAATTTTAATTATCTTTATATTTCCTATTATTCTTGGCAAGGTAGTCTGCAAAAGTGTTAGGCTTACTGCGAACAGTACAAGCAGAGAGATCTTAAGTCTTCGTCTAGCGAACGAAGGGGTTATACCTTGTCACGTGTATTCTTTTAAACGCGAAACTTCTTGGTGTGTACTTCAAACTATGCTTCTATGTTTTTATAAGTACTGAACGCCTACTAGACACATGTTTTGTGACTCCTCAAAATCTATTAAAAATTACTCTGGAAAATTACGAGACTGATTCGTAACTCATAATCCTTGGCCGTGGTCATACTAGATATCTTAAACCTATACAGTTAAATACATTCGGCAGCCATGCTTGATCGTGTTTAAAAGCTTAACGTGTTTGCGTGGTTACACGATTAATTGAAAAACTCAATGAACTTTCTAACCTCAACAAACTTGGGACCGGAAATGTACTTACATTTAATTATTTTCACATCTACACTCAACGTTCATGACTTTTTAATTACTATATTTCATCCAAATGCAATGCTGCTGCTGTGTGTAAAGTGAATATAACTACTTTACACCTAAAAGTTAACATTATTAAACGAGTGCAAAATGTCTGACCAAAAAGCAGCCATGTGAAACAGATCGTTACTCCAAGCAGCCAATAGGAGAGAAGCATCGAAGATATGTCGTTCGAAACTACGTATGAAACCTGTTTACTTTGAACGAGAACAGACTGCGATCTGAACTCATTCGTTGCTCCATAAAACTGAACATGTTTAAGTGAAGTAGTTCCGCAGCCAGAGTGACCGCGGCCATAGTATCTTCTATTTGACTTTCCGCCTTACTCTTCACAAACAAAAACTGTATTGTCAGGGGCTCAAAGTCATATAAATAAATATCGTTTGAGAAGGATACCCGAAAGCTAGAGTATCACACCTCGGATGCAGTCTTGCTACTTGTACCCGTACACATCTGCTTGCCACTAAGGGTGATATGTCACGAGGATCTACAATGAAGAGCCGCCGAAATGAAGGTGGTGTGGAAGCGGAAGATCTCCGAGAAAACTGCTGAGCAGCGACGATTCTCACATGCGAATATCCGAAGACCGGCCCTAGCGGGAATCGAACCCAGTTCGCCTTCCTTTGGTGCTGTAGCCATTGCGTCACCGCGGCCTCCTGTATTAAATACAACATTGTACGCTAATTTAACACTCCACACGTAAAGGCGGTATTAACCTTGACACCCGTACCAATGTCGCCAATATTGCTATACATTTATAGACCGGAGCGGGTAAAAGGCACCTATGGCATAGGTGCTTTTGATAGTTAATCGTTTAACAAAAAATTCAAGTATTTTGCTTAAATTTTTTATAAACTTGTAACTATTCAATTTAAAGTTCTGTTATTTGTTTTGTAACAGAAGCAGAAACAAATAATTGTAATGATGATGACTTAGATGACCAATTCCAATATTGGCTGGATGACGAGATATTAAATATCAACGATGACGACACAAATTAAAAATAAACACAGTATACTTGTTATGAAAAATAACTAATCTTTAAATAAATTTTTGTACGGTTTCCACTGTACGCATTTCTTTACATCTCGTAAGAAAAAGGCAAATAAATATGTTCGATGGAATTAAATGCTGGTAACAAACATCAATTCTCCAAACGTTTAGTATAAAACATTCGTCCGTAAGTCAACAATTTATTACCATACTATAATTTGTAATTGAGCATTAAAATATGGTTGAATTATTTTTGGAAAATTTTGCTACACCACAAAGGATCATAAGTTTAATGGAGCTGTGCTATAAAGCCGTCTAATTATCATGTACCCACTCATACTCACGGCGATATTTTTAACGTGTCTGGGGGATGTTTGGTCTCTATACGATTTGTCTGACTGCTTACAAAAAGTATTGAAATAGTTCCCTCGGTATCATATATAACAATCAAGACTCAGACTGTAAGTAAACTTGCGATATTTTTAGCGAACTTTAATGCGTCGAACATTAATGTTTAATGATACGTTGTAATATATACATGAAATCTGCTCTCGGACCTTAAGAAAAGTGAACAATGTTATTATGTTTCTTTAGCACCTGGTAACTGTAAATTTGCCGCCAGCCCAATCTAGCAGGTATGTATACCTTCCAAGTACATACTAATATATAGACTGTTCACGATAAAGTGAGCACTGTTTAAATTTTTTTGTCAGCCATTTTGCAATTATCTTTAATATTTTTGACCTGAAAATTTCCCTGTAACAAAAAAAAAACAGTGCAAACATACCTCCAATCTCAAACCTTAACACAGTTGGTCCAAACAAAATACACTTTTCTGATATTGAAGGTGTTGGGGAGTGCTCCGTTTAAAGTGAACAGACTATACTACTCTGCACGACACATTTTGTTACTCAGAAAATAAGTAACGTCTGGCGGCCCTGGGGTCTTGTACTATGAGGCACTTGGTGTAACTCTGGTTGAGGTTAATTCTGCTACAAGTTGAATAGATCAATGTCAAAAGTTTGGCATAGTGATCATTTCTGCCTCTTGGACGCTGGTGTCCGTAATGACCAATCACAGAATTTTCGTGAATTTTAAGTTACATGAAGTCAATCATTTTAAATCCAAAATTGGGACGTATATCACTTAAAAATTAAATGTCTTCTCTCTTCGCCAAGGCTACCTAAATTTAACTTTACTGCTTTCTCGTATTTTATTAGACCCGTCAGCGATAGCAGCAAATCTAGTGGCAGAATGTTTCCATTTGCTAAACTCTCCAATAAGAAAACACATTTTATTTCTAACCTGTAGAATTATCCTTACTGTGGTTGCACATCTGTGATGCTTCCAGCACGGCTACGCTGGTTGTGTACCAATCCTGGGTGAATTAAACTGACTGGTCAGACCGCATCGTAGGTGGGGCGGTGCCATTTGAGGTCGTACGTCACCTAGTTACAAGTTCTTTCTGTATATGACCACGGGCGAGGTGACAATGAACCGTGCCGTCGTTGCGGCCAGGCTGGTCCAGAGAGACTCCGTGAGCTGTCATCAGACAAGAGACGTCAAAGTCAGTAAGTCTCTGTATTGTGGGGCTCCTGCCCCACCTTGGCCACTCAGTTGTATAACAGTTTCATTACTTTGAGAATTTTCAAATTGCCGCGTTTTTGGCGAAGGTTCGTGATGTGATAGTTGTAAGGTTTCTGGCTGCCTCGAATTAGTTGTTTTGCCGTCGGGTTTCTGTTAAGTCTATTATCACGTAAGCACTGAGTTTAAATTCATTTTAAAATAAGTTTTACTTCGTGGAACACAAGACCACGAATATTACGTTCTTAACACCAAGCATCGAAGGATCAGTGTTTGTTCTCAGTCCTGTATGTTTAGGGGCCGCGATGGCCGAATTCTCAGACCGCACACCTCCCACCAAGGCGATCCGGGTTCGGTTCCACGATTTTTTCATGTGGGATCGTGCCGGACGATGTCGTTTGTCGGCGGGTTTTCTCGGGGGTCTCCCGTTTCCTCCGCCCTTTCCTTTTAGTACTGCTCCATACTCACCTCAGGTCACCCCTCACCTGCGCTGAAGACCTCGACGTTGAGCACTGGCCAAAACCTCTCTCACTCACTCACGTATGTTTATTTAGTTGTAAAGAATCGGGTTTCTTATTTGTAATGTTTTGTCGTTTATTTTATGTTAATCCAAGTTCAATTATGTTTTTTTTTTTGTAGTTTTAAGCTTAATTTTAAGTGAAATGTATAGCCCTGTGTTTTTTATTTATTGCAATTAATATTTACATTTTTTTTGTTAAATGTTACAGTTTTTAGTAGTATTATATTTATTAACTAGCTTCTCCCCCGTTAGTGATTATTTTAATGAATTAACATAATTTATTCCAAGCCTTGCATAAATAAGTTAAATAGAGGTTATTGTTGAAAAGTCCTGCATTTCTACCTCATGTAGAGGGTACCGCTTATATATGGGTCTCGCGTATTTAAAGTAATCATCTAGCTAAGTTTAGTATTCGTTCATTTATGTTTGTCATTTGTTATATATACATATATATATATATATATATATATATGTGTGTGTGTAACACAGTGAATTCAGCTCTACCCTGAGTTGCTACGTTTCCCCATAACTTTCATGGGATTGAATTTTTTAACTTATTTTTGCATATATCAGAAAATGTTATCAAAATCAGAATACACTTCACCATTTTGTATAGTTCTGGATTTAATTCATTGCTTCACCTGCGTGTACTTCAAAATTTTCTTTTACGAAGGTTTACTAACATTTGTTTGAATTCAGAAATACTGAATATTACCCTGCTCGAGTTTTAATTGAAAACTTTCAACTAACTAGCAGAAGCATTGCCGCTTAAGTAGACATTCTTTAAATTGAGTTTTCAGATTATTTGCGCATGTATTCACCTTACAAATTAATTTCGTAGCTAGAGTTCCTCTCAGCGATATATAAATACTCTATCGGGAATCTCTGGCAATTAACGATTTCACTTATCGTCACTCCATTGTTTCTTTAATATCTGTGAGATTTTTCTTAGAATATTGAATCCTGCCTAGTACACCATGATGATTTCTTCCCAGACTATAAATAAACACTGCGGTGTAATTACGTTCATATTACTGTTCTTCGACATGTAGCACAAGAGGATTAGTTTAAAAATATGCAGGTATTACGAAAATAACTAACGAAGTTAAAAATTTCAGAAAAGTTATTTCATTGTAATGCCAATAAAATATTAAATTATATATTTCGCTCGATCGTAGTAAAGTTTTCTATCATGGTCAACATTTGAAACTGTTTTCGTAGTTTTATTTCGATGGTAATAAAGTGGCTTGATGTGTTTACACAAACATGTGCACTTTTGTATACAAACATATGCACTTCGTACATATATATATGTACACACACATATGCACTTCATACCGTATTGTATCATAAAAATTTGAAATTTTTTACATAACAAGTATCAGTTCATTTTTACCTCTGAAGCTATAAAAGTAGTTTCAAATGTTAGCCATGGTAGAAAACTTGATGACGATCGAGTGAAATATGTAATTTTGTATTTTATTAGCATTGTAATGAAATTATTTTACATTAGCAAGTGAAATTTTTAAATTTTTGTGTAGTTATTTTCCTGACTCCTGTATGAAGTGCTGTTTTAAGAAAGTGGAATATATATATATATACACGTAACTTTAATTTATAAATCTTTGGCGAATATTCGTTCATTTGTAGCAACATTTAAAGCTACGACAGCATAATAGGTAGATATTTTGTGCAGAGTGGTTACATTTAAGTCAAAGCTTAACAGCGATGTCTTGCACCCTAACGACAGTCAGATAAAACAGCGACGGAACGTAAGTGCGAGGGAACAGGAATACTACGAGGAGCACGCTTGCCAACACATCATCGTCCTCCATGTTAACGACTACGCCGGGAATCGGAATTGTATTGCCGTGTTGGGAGTCGAGTGTTATGACAACTGCCACACTGCGTTCTCTACGATATTTTGTTTACATTTACGACTGGAGAAGGGGTAAATTAGCTGACTACCCCTCTCAACCACCTATAAATACAGCGTTACTTCTAAATAAAAATAATTTTTAACGAGCTTTGCAATACAAAATACAGTGCCACACATTATAATTTCATTGATGAGAGAAGAAATATTATGTTTTCTTCATGATCTACAAGGCTTCTCCTTGTCTTACAATCGATTTACTGTTAGCTTGGACTCTATCGTCTACCTTCCCCATCCCTGTGAACACATTGCCTAGATCTGCGCTTGAACTCATCGGCCCAATAAGCTATTTAAGGTTACCATAAAGCAAAGTTGACTCCTTTTCCTCGAGTGTGACATCGAAATTTAAAGGAAAACTTTCTTCTCAGTAGGTTCCTTTAAATCTTGAGGAAAAGATATTCCTTAATTTTCTTGTCACCTCGTGCCGCAACGGTAACACGACTCACTCGCATTTGTCAAGGACCAGAGTTCGAGTCCTAGCTAGGCCATCCTGTTGCCTGTTGGTTGTCCCTGGTTTCCCGAAATCGCTCCAGGTGATTGCTGGGATGGCTTCGGCAGATTCCTTTCTTGTTTCCTGTCCTTGTGTTAAGTTGTGTGTAACAGTCTGTAATGAGACGTAGAACGAGATATCAAGGATTCTTTTAAAACACATTTTACCCCTTTTCACCCCCTTAATTATCGAATTTCGAAAAATCCTTTCTTAGTGGGTGCCTACTCGGCAAGTGGAAGCTTCCCTCAAAATTTCATGATTCCTAGAAATTCGAAAATTAAGGGAGTGAAAAGCCGTAAAATGTGTTTTTCATTAATCCGTTATTTCTTCTAAACCATTTAAGATAGTGAGGTGATTTTTTTTTTTAATGGTGCTTAAGTAAATATCTAAAAAGTATTTTTACAATTGTTCGAAATTCGTTCTTGAAAGCTATTAAAAAATAAAACGTGTTTTTTTAATTAATCTCACTTGTCTCTTAAACCAGTGGAAATACTGAAATTGTTTTTGCATTAAAATAAATCTTACGTGAATGTTTAAAAAAAAAACAGTAATTTCAGGAAATTTCGAAATTCGTCCTTGAAAGCTGTTTAAAAAATGTGATTTCAAATTATCATCTGTACCGCTTATACCCGTTGAGATATCGAGACGATTTTTTGATAAGAAAGAAGCTTATGTAAATATCTACAAATCAAATGCAGGTTTTTATGAAATTCGAAAGTAGGTGAAAAGCAGTAAAACGTTACAGTCTCCCGAAAAAAAGAGAATGATCACGGAGAAATAATTCAACAGTCGTTTCTTTTTGCCAACCTTCTCATAAATAAAACCTCTTTGGACTGTAGCCACTGCATACGAAAGCATTATCACGGCATGCATTTAACATTCACTCAGGTATTGTATAAATTTTGTGGTGTAGAAGGGGTGGGGTTACGGGTTCGTATCCCGTGCAAGACTTTGCGATGGGAATTACTATGACATCATACGAGCATATTGCGCGCGCTCTTTACACTGAGCTAAGACAATTTATAGTCCACTGTTATTGAGTACGCAGGCTATTAAATGTCATCATCACATATTTTATCAAGAGTTACTGTTTACATTACATAATTTCACGCGGGCAATGCCGCAAGCGGCCGGCTAGTTTTATATATTAAGATTATGTTACTGATTTTAAGTTTAAGAAAATATTAAATAATTATTATAGTCTTATACTACACATATGTTAACATATAAAAAATTGGAGTAGGTTTTGCTGCACTTAACGTGAATTTGCATAACTCTAATTAAGGCCATGCTCTTTACTTTCTACTGTTCTTGCGTCAATTATTTTTTACGCCTAAATGAGAGCAGATACCAAAAATCTGCCTGGCAGTTTTGTTTAAAATTATTATTTCTATGATAACTATTTTATTTTTCAAGGCAATAAATTATATGGTTTCGTCTAAAAAGTCAATTAATCGGAATTTCGTTATTTACGTAATTAGGTAAAACTACAGTATTTACTGTTTTGAAAAAAAATAGCCAACAAGAAGAAGTCGACTTTAAAAATTTGCCAGACAGATTTTTTATATCTGCCCTCGTTTAGGCGTAAAAAAATATCATCACTAAAAAAGTAGAAATTAGAGACCATTGCCTTAGTGAAGAATATATTATGGAAGAAGCATTTGTCGTCTGGCATAATTAGTTTTTTTTTTTTTTTCATACAGTAATTTTGTTTTTATTGAAATCTTGGTACAACTGAAGTTTAAGGGTGCGGTCGACGGCAATTTTCATTAATATGTTTTTATTTTTTAATTGTACCAGATATTTTTTTTTCTTATTTTAAACACAAAATGTGACCAAATTTTTTTTATCTCTCATAATTTTCTCGTAATAGCTTGTTAAAGTAAAAATTTGCATGTTTCCGTTTTAAGGACTGCGCTAAAACCAACTGACATACCAGAATGAAAAAATTCACCGTGGATAAAGACGTCGCTTGCTGCAATGTCATGCCCATAAAAACGAAGGAAAAAAATTTGCATTTAAATAAAAATTTGAAAAATTCAATAATATTTTATAAACACAGGAAATTTTATTTTGTGGTTAAAAATAGCTGAATTTGTAGCCTACAACATCGTTATTCACTGAGAACTTTTTCAGTTTGGTAAGTGAGTTGGTTAACACAGAAACATTCAATTTTTGGCTTTAAGGAACAATTACACAAAAAGTATGCGAAGTAAAAAATTTTCATAAGAGGAAAATTTGGTTACATTTTGTGTCTAAAATAGAAAAAAAATTACCCGGTACAAATATAAAAATAAAAACATCGTGATGAAAATTGTGGTAGCCGCGCCCTTAACAACAGAATATGTGCAATTAGTGGTAAGCGTGTTTACTAATTTTCGCAATTGCCAAATGAACTACGCGGGATGTACAATATAATGGCAATATAATATAACTCTTAATGTCTTTGAATGTTTCATGCAATGGGACAGAATGTCAAGCTGTATTATTGTGGATATACGCCATTGCAATATTGTGTTGACTACAACCAACTCGGCTTGTTTTCTCTTTTTTCGTATTTCGTTGTTCGTCTTTGTTAGTCTCTTTCTAAGATTTCTGGGACGACACAATATTGCAATGGCGTATGTCGCAATAATACAGCTTGTCAATATAACTCTTCTTGAACGCGAGTTCTTGTGTATCAATATTACTAATACGCGCGATTATAATCGTCCGTCGCGTTAAAAATGTGACGTTTGTGAATATATTACACTTACAAGTTTAGCATTACCGCTTTGTTATTCCTCGAAATAGCATAACTAGGAAAACAAAACTTGACGTCTGTAGTTAATTATGACAACACTTACTAACGGGCAGCCGTAGGATATTTATATTTTTCCTGTCACAAATTCCAAGCACACAGAGTTCAGCAGTATGTATTTTGATGATTTTACTTAATACCAGAAACAGTCGTTTGAGCTATTATCTTGTGAAATATATTTTGGTGAGAAAATATTTCAGATTTAATTTTAAATGCAAATCCTACTCTAAGGCGATACATTGTGCCTGTGTTTGCACGTATGTTTTCAGATTATTCCGTAGCAACAAATAAATTTTTAATTTTTTATTTGAAAATCTTACGATTACAGTTAATATAAAAATGTATACGTGTTTCATTTAACATGTTAACATAACAAAATAAATACGCCTCACGAAGTTTCTTCGTTTAGTTTAACCACATGCATTAGTACCAAAAATGTGCTATGTTTAACACCCCAGCTGTATATTTCAGGTAGCCCAAAACTCTCGCATGGATTCTTATTTACGGCAGTTTAAATATTTAAATTTATATAACTATATTGTATATGTACTCCTTGAGTGACTTCGGCGGTGTCGGTACCAAGATTTTCGTATGTGTAAATCGTGCCGGACAATGTCGCTGGCCGGTTAGTTTTCTCGAAGATCTCCCGTTCCCCCACCCTTCAATCCGGCGTTGCTCCATACTCACCTTATTTCACCCCTTACCAGCGCTAAAGTTATAGGGCCTTATTCACAGTCGTGAGATAGTTCCGAGGTGTTCCTGAGACCATCTTGTGCCAGTCAGTCGAGGGTTGGTCCTGACTTGGGCCGGACCTTATTCATAAACGCCAACTAACTCCGGACTAGAAATAGTCGCGGGATCAGCCTTGTACACTGCTGCCAGATGCTTCGCGCATGCGCACATCACTTTTTAACACACAGGCAAGCATTCGCTAGTGAAAATATTATGAATTTCGATTACATTTACACCGTATTATTGTTTCGATTATTGAATTTTTAAAATTTTTATTTTCAGTTTCAGCATTTTTAATACAAATAATTTTTATTCTTTATTTTTATGAGCATGACATAGAAGCCTGCAATGTCTTCATCCACTGTGATTTTTCTGAGTTTGGTATATCAGTTGGTTGTAATGTAGTCCTTAAAACGGAAACATGCAAATTATGACTTTAAATAGCCATTATGCAAAAACTATGAGAGATAAAAACATTTCATAAAAGCCAAATTTAGTCACATTTTGTGTCCAAAATATGAAAAAATTACCTGGTACAAATAAAAAATTAAAAAGTGGTGATGAAAATTGCGTTAGACCGCTCCCTTAAGACGGCATGGTACATAATGTAAAGGTAAAACCGTTTATTGAAGTATAGGCTAATTTTTATGTTAAGGGTGCCGCATACTTTGATAGTTTTGACATTTTAGTGGTTCGGAAGTGACGGAGGTATTAAGGGCGACATTGAAGTTCTCATAAAATGCAGCATCGCCACTACAGGCCAAGCGCTGAACTAGCATGCATGGTTCCCGTCGATCCATTTTACTACGGGACTTTAAGCGGTGACCATATCATTTTATTGTTGGAAAGTCTGTAGCAAATGTCAGTGCACGTCTCTATTCAAGTTTAACTTATATCTTTGAAGTACGGCAGTCTGAAAACCCCGTTTATTGCAATCATGGAGATCCATTAAACAGTGTTTTATTATGCACGTGTCTTAACAATGACATTCCATCCTTGTCTGAAGTGCGTTTTCTTTTCATAGATTGACACAATGGGCACGTGGGGAATGTTTTCGTAAAAAAATGCGTTTCCCGCACATTATAATGCATTTGAAATGCGGTAGTAGGCGGCACACTTAAGTCAGCATATAAAGTCTTTATTTTACAAGCAATACTACCAACTTCTCGAACAGCGTTGTTTGGCCTCAATAAAACATAATTTTAATTCATTTTAGTACGAATTAACTGTGAAATATTTTAGTTGCCTTGTACTTGTAACGACGGCACTTCCAGCATTTTGTAAAAAAAAATTCAGTTAATCGTCGGTGATAGTAAAAACCAATCATAATAATAGGGTTGCAGAAATGTTAACAAACACATAATTAACAGATTATGCATCCTACTGTACGCTAAAGGCACTGGTTACTGGTAAGTATAAAGCTTACCGTAAGTCGTCTTCGCGCGCAACACGTCAACTATGGTTACTGGTAAGTATAATGCTTAACATAAGTCTTCTTCGCGTGCAACACGTCAACTAACGTAGACTAGATGAATCAACGTAGTCTCTCGTTACGGAAGTAGAAGTTCTGCATGGTAAATGTTTTATTAGAAACACGCCACACGTACATTTGTTCACAAAAAACGGTAAGTATTTTTTTTACTGTCGATTTTAGATTTTGCTTTATTGTCTTCCGAGAAGTAACACATTAGTAAGCTTTCTTAGCATTGATTTATGCCTCGCTACCTTCGGCGCTCACCGCATATCTCTCATCGTCGATATCGAGGTCATTAGAAACGGTGATACCCAACCTTTACAGGTTCAGGAACTGAGAAAGGAATAGGCAACGGCATTTTTCAATAAACCTTCTCAACATTTGTCTGGCGCGATTTCAGGTAAACCACGGAATGCCGAAACCAGGATTACCGGATGCGGTAATCGAACCAAGGCGCTCCTGAATGCGAGTCCAGCGATTTGCTTTTTCTCGTCGTCGCTTGAGGTCGAGCTAGACAACAGGTTCTGGAGGGGCTTTTGTTAAGCACTAAGCGACTCATATATTAAACGTTATTTTTACCTGTTTATTGTTCGTCGAGCAACATGGGAGTCCCAGGCTTAGAAATCTATCCCTGTTCTATTTAATGATATATTAAAGGTGCTTATGAAAATTCACGAGAGTATAGTAGGTCAGCAAAAATCTCAACGTTTTAGTATTTCACATTTTACCCAGGAAAGTTTACCCGTGTTCGAAATTTCAACTGATGGCCTCTCGGTCAACTACTAAAACTAATGTTATAATTAAACAAAAATATAATACGTGTAGCTGTGGATGTAGCATTTACCAAAATATTAAAATGTGTAAAATCACTCCCCGTGATTTTGAAACCTTGAATAGCATTGAAGGGGTTATCAAATTCTAGTAATAGACAATACCTGGTCACGTGACCTAGAGACCTGCTCTACTCCAGCGAGTGAGTTTTCATAAGCGCTTTAATCTAGTCCATGTTGACTTTGCACATAGGTTGTACGCGAAAAGTGAAGAATTTTTATTTTTACATACGCATACACGTATAAAAAGATAATACAAAATTAAACGGTTTTTAAACCAAACGTGTACATTATTTATGCCATTAATTTTTGTTACAATATTTCATTGCCTTTACTGTTAATAATTTTTTTCTAATAACGCTGTATTACTTATCGATCCACGGCAATATTGGTTTTACATCCGGTTAATTTCACGTTATATACAAAAATTTAGTACTCGCTGAAAACGCGATGTTATTTCCTTTTTAAAAGCTAAAAGGTATGTTACATCAGTCTATGCCAGGTGCAGTTATTTAGTTGTCCATGTCTGTTTGTTTTCAGAAGGTAAATAATATTTTAATGTTTAAAGAACAGTGTGAATTTATTAAGCATGTAAAATCATGTTTCAATTAACTGGCTCTCCGCTCTGCAGCGGGGAAGTGTAAATAAGCATGTAGAATGTTTATGGTGCTCGTGTTAACGCTCCACTAAATGAAACTGGGCCGTAAAACTGTTTGTTCGAGGTAACAAATGGTCTCGCGGGGGGCATACGAATTTAAAACTTCGAGCAGCAATAAATCAGACCGCGCAAGGTCGTTTGTTGTATCAAATGTCTGCCTCGTGCTAATCCGCCAGCTAACTTATGCCGTACACTCTTTACGCGTCACTCCATTCACCGAGTTGTTACACAAACAACACACAATCGTTTAGCGCGATTTTTCCAACATTTTAAATATAACGACTGTAATACATCTGCACGATGTGTAGAGTTTTCATGTTGGGGTTTCATACTGTTGTTACGGCTATTCTCATTTTACATGCATCTCATTATAAATACAGAATTATCGCAGATTAAAAGTTTAAATCAATATTAATTGGTGTTCAGAGTGATTCCATTACAAATCATAAACAAGAAGAGTTCGTTCGTTGATTACAGAGCATCGATTACCTGCAGTTATATGACCCAGGTTTCATATATTTTTAAAACATTTTGAAATAAGCACCAATTAAACCTGGATTTTCAGAAAAACAATGAAAGTATATTCCCCCGGTAATTGTACTACTGTGTAGTAGATGGCAAAATAACTGTTATTATAGTTGACTAATAAGACTGTTCTCTCAATTCGTGTAACAGCTAACCCAGGATTTTTTGTTTAAATTAAGTGTTTGACCCACATTTATATTATATTTCCATACATGTATGTTCTGGTAAACTTTGTTCACACTTTAATTTATTACATAATTGATAACTTTAATAACCTTACTAAATAAAGATGGTTTACACGCCTTACATATACGTCATCATCGGAACATTTTTTGAGAAATTTTAAAATTATTATTCATTGTTGGCTATAGTAAGAGTGTTCCTGAAAGTAAATAGCTGCACTTCGTATGAAGATTATCTATAATAATTTCATGCTTAATTTTTCGAAAAGGCCAGTATCCTAAATTTGTCTTTACCGTGTGTTTTCCATTATTATATTTTACCAAGCTATTGCCCGCGACTTCTTACGCGTGGTTTTCAAATTAATGCCTCTTTGAGTCGTGCAGAAGTTCTGTCTAAATACTCAGAATTATCTTAAGTATTTCGTAATAATATTTAATTATATTTTATATGTCTTTTCTAAAACAATTTTTATATAATAAAAATTATTTGTAAAAAAAATTTCTTACAACTTTTTAGCACTTCAAATGTCACATAAGTAATAATATTGATACTGATGCTAATGTTAATAATATTTATACTGATTACAATGTTAAAAGTAACAAATAATGGAGGAATTTTAATAATTTTCCAAACAAGTTTTAAGAAGCAAAAAGTTTTTCAAAATTATAAATGATTCGAAATTATTTATTTTGATGATCAGTTCCTATCTTCGATATAACACATAACCTTCGGAGTCATCTTGCTGCTTTGAGGATGAAGCTTGAATTCCAATCCTCTTGAGTCATCTAGCCATTTTGAGAGTACGGGTTGACTCCTAATTCTCGAAGTCATTTAGCCGCATTGAGGGTTGACTCATCACCCTCGGGGTCATCTTCCCGCTGCCCATGTGATTTTATGACTTAGAGCCACGGAAAAGGGGAAACTTTTTTTTTTTTTTGAAAGTTCTGAATTTTCTAGATGTTTTTGGCATTATTTGAAATATTTATATATATTTTTTTGTTTGGTAATTTTTGGATTTTTCGGAAATTTTTGGACTAGATTTTTTTGGGAAACTTCGAAAAAATTTTGAATGTGACGTCTTCTAGTATGGCCGTCGTGACTCATAGAAGTCAAGGGGCAACTGAGGTCTCCCAATATAACAAACCGTACTACAATTCTAGTAATATAAATGGTTGTTTGCGAAGTTTACATTAGTACATACGCATTCCGAATAGCTTAATGACCTCATGATCCATAACCCTTTTGAAAATTTATAATTTTTGCATAAACTGAACCTCAAGTTAGCCATTTACATTCTAACTAATTGCAACTTGAAATGCGGTTAAATAAATGCGAAACTAATTAATCTACTAGGAAATGGGGTTCGTGCAAATTTTATTCTACATAAATTTGCGTAACGATATCACAATAAAGCGTATAATTAAAGCCACGTCTATTAAATACAATGAAACAAATTTATGTTTCTTGCGATTTGATTCGCATAGACATTATGATGTGTCCATGTATCCCTCAGTCGTAATTATATCTCATTTTTGTATTTGTTGTAAAAGAGTTGTGGTAAATCTGACAAGCAAAATTTCAATATTTTACAGTTATCCTACATACACGCATGTATTGTTGAGATGTTTCTAAAATATCTCGTGAAGTGCGGATCACGTCCTATTTACACAATCCTCTAAGATAACAGTCACAGTACAAGCCTCTTTAATGTTGAGAGATTCCAATGTTGTATCCTTTCGTTATATAATACAGAGCTGCTCACTTAGCATTTATATTTACGTAGTACACTAGAAAAACACAACGTGTTTTACATATTCAGCACCTACAATATACAGTAAAATATAAACCTGCTAAAACATTCTATGCTTCCATCCTCCTCCATGGGCTTCAAGTGATAAGATAGCAAACTACTTTGCTGACAATAAATTCAGGTATTGTGTATTTCGTTACTACGGAAGTCATGTTTACTACATCAGACACGCATTGTCTTACTTGTTCACAACAGACCTGCTTAGGGCCATACTCTTTGGTTTATACTGTTTTGCGATTATTATTATTTTTTAAACTTAAACAAGAGCAGATATCGTAAATCTGTCTGGCGGTTTTGTTTAAAATTGTTTATGCTGTGTTAACAAAATTTTTAAACGCAAGAAACTATACGATTTCGGCTAAAATAGTCAATTAACCAGAATTTCTATGATTACATAATTAGCTTAAAACCATACTATTTACTGACTAGAAAAAATCAGCCAACATATAGAAGATGATTGTAAACAAAACTGCCAGACAGATTTTTGATATCTGCTCTCGTTTAGGTGTAAAAAATTAATATCGCTAAAAGAGTATAAACTAAAGGGCCTGGCCTTAAGCTACATATAAATTTCCATTAGGCCCAATAAATAATATATCCACAATAACAATATTTAAAAAATAAGTTTATTAGAAAGGAGGAAAATGACGACATCTAAAAAATTATAAGAAATGGATTATCTGTCCGTAAGGAATGCGGCCTAAGAAAATCGGCCAGAACACATAAAATCGTGCTATTATTCAAGCAGAATATATCTCCAAAACTACCATAGAAGTAAACACAGCATAAATAATGAATTCATTTAAAATTATTCGTTTTCCTTCCTTAAATCGAATACTTATGGATATATATTACCCTGCAATTACAATATACTGACGAGCACGGCACGACAGTTCCAACCTGACAAGTTATAAACAGTGATAAAAAATCTAGATCACAGTGGCATCAGCACGACACAGTTTCTTGTAAATAAATGTATTTATTAGTATTTGTTAAATTAACTGTTTTATTTTTTTATATTCATGTTCAGAGGTAAACCACAAAAGATCTCCACTGTGTAACATTGACGACCGTAGACAGCGAGGAGCAAAGCGAAAAGATTGTTTTTTATGTTGAACACGTTACTGATTTGGTTAATGAGCAACATTCAAGCCATTAGGTATTCCAACTAACTGATCATTAGGGTACATCCGGAATGATTGATAAGTGGACCGAAAAGTAGAGAAGTGCTTTTAATAATTAATTTTATGTTGAAAGAAATGTGTGCTGCCAAGTAACAAGAAACGTGCAGGAGTTATGTACCTCAGAAACGGAAAGTTATTCCAGCTGACTCAGTCGTACGAGAGAATATCTACCACGAAAAATGTCGCTTAAAATGTTCTGCTAAGTTTAATACAGAACAAATAATTTTCTAGTTCCATGAGCTTATTTTTATGTCCATTCACACGGCAATGACTGCCTGAAAACACAAGGGTGCCGTTAAACGTAAAACTTCGTCATTCGCATGTAATGTTGCAATACCTACATGGTGAACACATCGGAGCACCTGCATCGCTTTAACACATAAGACGAAAGAAACTCGAATTAATCCAAACGATAATAGAAGCCAACCTATCAGTCCCAGAAAAAGACAAATCTGATCAATAGGCCCTACGCCAATAGGCCACATATTGTTTTTTTTCTTCGAATATTACGTAACCATACAGTCGAATTCCTTTGCACAGTTCCGGGGTAACTTTACACCAAATGTTTTTCTTTTATGTAAAGGTTTGCAGCATCTTTCCTTCATGGAGTCTTCACCACTCACCGTAGCAATACTGCACAGTAAATAGTATGGTATCAAAATTTTCATATTAAAAGATGTTAATCGGGTCGTGCAATGTAACCCCAGTTTACGACACATGTAAAATAGCAGATTTCATCTTATGTTCCTGAATTTTCTCATTACTCAAATGTAGTAATCCAAACCAGGAATACTTGTAATTTAAATAGACTCTCAAAAGACGTATAAACAACATCGTAAAAAATGTGCATGTGACAAAGTTGAAGGAGGGTTGGCCTTAAAAGAATCCACGTATGGAAAGCTCTTTGTTGATTAATTTAACTTGTTATTCATTTGTTGTAAAAGCCACACATGCAGTTTTTGTGATGCAGATCACTGTAAAATGAAACATGTTGAATCATACCATGCAGCCTTTCAAGATCAAAAATATGAAAAATAAGTAGCTAAGTTAGCCGGTAATACTGTACAGATAACTATGGAACTTCAATAGACTACGTCGCTTCCTAGACTGAGTACGTCATAAACATTTTATAAGCGATAAATATAGTTTTATATAGCAGGAGTTGCACATTATTTCTCATATAGTGTACCGTGGAAGTGCTAAGTAGGCTTATAAAGTTCGTTATTGACTGCAGCAGCACTGAATACACAGTTGCACGGAACATAAATACGGATGGTTTATACCGATTCAATCGCAGGGCAAGATAAAGACTTACGTTCGACTTGCACGTCGTGATATACATGACGCTTTAGTTCAGAGATACTAACAACGTAAGTGCACTCTCGTTTCACGGGTAACATTTATTTTCAAATAAAAACATAGAGTTTAATTAGTTTTCCACTACACGATAAAATTTTTTACGTCTAAACGAGATCAGATACCAAATATTTGCTGAGCAATTTTGTTTTAAATCTTCTTCTCCATGTTGCCTTATTTTTTCAAGTCGGTATATACTATGCTTTTAGCTAATTATGTAATTATATAAACAATGGTTAGTTGACTTTTTAGTTGAACCCGTATAAGTCTTTGATTTGGAAAAATTAGCTACCAATGCAAAAAATATTTTAAACAACTGCCCAACAGATGTTTGACATCTGCTCTCGTTTAAGCTTAAAAATTAACTATCGCAAATTTAATAGAAACATGGCAACGGACTTCCGTCGTAGCTCGGTAAAGAAAAGACACGGTACTGCGTTATTCAAAGTAAAGTACCCCGTCTGTAACTATCCGACCACAGTTTCTCTCGCTTATGTACCATACATTTGTCTATTTATAAATGATTTGCCTAAACATATTACATTTTCTCAATATCACATTTATGCCGATGATTTGCAAATATATTGTTCTTTTTCTTCCTCGGATACCGCAAATAATGTAGACAATTTAAACACAGATCTTAAGTCTGTCGAAAAATGGTCCAAAGAAAATGGACTCCATATGAACCCATTAAAATCCCAGGCTATTTTAATGTGCAGTTCCGATAAAACGGTAAAATCCCTTACTGCTGAACTACCGAAAATTGTAGTAGGCAACACAAATATTGAAATACAATCAACAATTAAAAATCTTGGTCTTACTATGAGTAGTACTTTAAATTGGTCTACTCATGTTGCTAATATAACTAAAAAGGTTCTAGCAACTTTGCATCTACTAAAACGCCTTAAAAACCAGCTAACTGAGAACATTAAAAAACGTCTTGTGCAGGTACTAATTTTTCCCTTGTTCGATTACTGTGACATAGTGTACAATGACCTGACTAACGCACAACTAACCAGACTACAGAAATTACAAAATATTTGTATTCGTTTTATTTTTAATCTA
>PNEQ01054640.1:0-77970 GCA_003012365.1 Medauroidea extradentata
CAGAGAACTTGTGTAGATGTATTTTTTATCCTTTATGTAAATAGTAGTTATTTCTTCTGTTTGCCATATATTGTGATAAATCTTTATAGACATAGATTTTTTTGTATATACAGTTGTAAATAAACTAGGTTAGCTTTATTTTCTTTATTTTATCAAAGACCTCCATCCCCAAACGTACCTAGCCCGCAAGCTAGTAACAATATTTTAAGGTAACGCTATGCATAAAAAGTTTTGCTAAGTAAATTATCACTGTAATACTGAAATAATTACATGAACATGCTCTTAGCAAGAAGTTACCAGCATAACTAATACGCCTAATTTCCTCAAAATTTGTGCAATTTTACACTAAGTATTAACATCCTTTACGCAGACCTAGAAATATTAAACGACGGTATATTAATTTATTCTCGTGCTATATTCTGGCATGGCGAACCAGCAACAATAAAGAATAGTTAAATTAGAGTTGGATAAATAAGTGTATTAATACTTACAATACTTTCTAACGGACATGAAGTTCTTGACATGCATGTATTAAAATTAATGTATTCATACTGTAAATTTTTGAAATAAGGGTGATATTACTAAACAGAATATGTACCAACAACTTTATCATATATTTCACGTGGTCAATACAAATTCAAAGAAACAACAATTAATAAAATTTGAATATTACATTAACAATACACATACAACTGAAGTCATTGTAATATAATTATGTGTGTGTATACTCGTGTTTGATGAAATTCTGATAATTAGTTTATTAATGATTTAATTATCTCATATAATAAAATTGTTTTCAAAGTCTACCATCATGAAAAAAATAAGTCGTAATACTTTATAAAAAAAAGTATGTGTACCGAGTTTAGTTAATTTTTGAAAAATTGTGTCATATATACCTCGCTTAATAAAAATATGTCAAAATGGTGGACATTTATAAAATACGAACAGGGCGTAAAAAGTTACAAATAAATTCACTTTTCTAAGTAGGATGTTTGAAGCAGTTCTGAAAAATGGGTACTTTGATAACGCGGTTTTTAAATTCAAAGTACGTTCTAATAGCCTCAGTTTGGAAAAGACGAACACGGCATTGAACAAAAAGTCAATAATTTTAGACGACTTACTATATGTGTACCAATTTTAATGAAATTCGGAAAAATATTTCCTCAGATATGTCATAACATGTTAAAAATATAAAAACGGTCGCCGTTTTGAAAATATGAACATAGATAAAACGAAAAATTCAATAGTAAAGTCAACATACCACGCAGTATTAGGCGTACCAATACTTATAACTAAGATCGGAAAAATGTTTCTCAAGATATGTCATAATAGGTTAAAGATATAAAAATTACAGTTTTAATAAAAATTTAAGAACAGGTGGAACGAAACACGTAAAAGTAAAGTTAGTTTGGTATCTGTAGCCATAAATGTTACCAATACACTTCCATGGACGGATCCAGATGGGGGAGGGGGCATGGAGGCCGTGGACCCTCCCGAAAATGTTTAAAAAAATTAAACCACATAAACGCCATGTAAAGTGCTGAAAAATATTACCTTACACTTTTCCTAAAGCTTTATAACACACAACTTAACATTTACAACACAATTATGTTTACGAGATTTTGTGTTTTATAGAATAGTAATTTACGAAATAGACAATAATTCAACTTTTCCGCAATATTAAAAAAAAACTTTGTACTTTCTAGATTAAAATATTATTGTGCTATTTAGTTTGTTATTCATTGAAATGACTGCATGTGTTTCAAGTGCCAACACAATATTTTCGACAAACATGGAAGCAGGCGATTAAGAATGTATATAATTATTTTATCTCAGCACAAAGGTTTGCACTTTTAAATCATGATTTACACTCAAAAATTTTTGCGATTTCTTAAAGCGATCTCTTAAATTTTTTGGTTCGGAAACTCCTTTAATAGCATTATTTTGCATATTAAAAACCAATTTTTTGGAGGAGGACCTCCGAACCTTCACTTTTGCTTAGAACTTAGATATTTCTACGCCTCAAGGCATCCCCCCCTCCCTAAGACCCAGAGCTATAACCGTCCCTATACACTTCTAATACAAAGTCAACTCGAGGGAACGCTTATACTAGGTGATAAGTTCGACCGTTGAAAATGCGACACATCAGTGAAAGTCAGAGTGGGGGGGGGGGGGAAGCAGAGAGGCAGATTGACAACTCTCATTTTCAACCACCACACGCACAGCTATTGTACGGGGCAAGAATATAGTCCCTTAATCGAGCTCCGTATTTACAAAATACGTTACTGTCTATACTTGTGCATTTATGTGAGTTTGTGGTTGTGTGCAGTCGATCACATATAGGCTATTTAAGTTTGTATTATTTAACGTGTTAGAGGTAATACATTGTAAACTTCAGTACAATACAACATTAAACATTAAAATGCCTCGAGTTTTGTCAAACGTGCGATGGAAAGAAACTACATTCACGGGCGCGAGAACCTTGTAGTACACTGGAGAAAGCTCAGCTGAGAACACCTAAGACGACTCGCGTGTCTCGCACCACAGTGCAGAATGTCAGTGGGTGAGAAATTTTGGTTAGCACTCAACATCGAGGTCTTCAGCGCTGGTGAGGGGTGACATGAAGTGAGCATGGAGCAGCGCCGGAATGAAAAGGCGAGGGAAACGGGAGATCCCCGAGAAAATCCGCCAACCTACGGCATTGTCTGGCACGATTCCAACATGCGAAAATCTTGAGACCGACCCCGCCAGGAATCGAGCCCGAATCACCTTGGTGGGAGGCGATTAATCTGACCATTCGGCCACCGCGGCCCTTACAGCGCAGAAGATCAAGACGAAAGCTACTCGGCCTTTTCTACAACCGACAAAAAAAACTAAAGGAAACCTCAAAATATTACCTTGATAACTTCGACGAAGCTATTGTGCCACGCACTGTGTTTAATACCTACCTTACTGAAAAAAGACAGCGGAAACTTTACGATGTAAACAGTAGTGGCTCGTGGATTATTGACAGTTGGGGCTGCAGATAGTCGGAACTGTACACTCTTGATGGACGTGCCGTAGACCAGTGACCATGAAATATTTGCCGGCTACTAGATATTTTGTGACCACTCAGTAGTAAGGGGCACCTGCACATCAGCGTGTCAGTGGCTGTAGAGTCAACCAGCTCACAACCCTGTACAGCTCTTGGAAACTGCAGCCCTACCTGGCAACAACCCACGAGCCACCACTGGATGTAAACCAAAAGATAAAGAACGACTGCAAAAAAGCTAGGCCATAGGTGGCAAAAAAAATTCACGGCATTTGCGTCTAATAATAATAAAACAAAACTATTTGTTAAAAGCGTAACGAGTATCACAAGAATATGCAGCGATACAAATGTGATCAACGAACACTAATATACATGGATGAATTGTATATAAACTGATCATCACATGAAAAAGTAAATCCTGGAGTGACATGGCTTCCAACAGTTTGGTAGCACGTGTGGCAAAAAGGTCGACGGTTAATAATAATTCATCCAGGGGGCGAAAATGGTTTTGTCCTTACTGCTCTCGCGATGTGCAATTTGCACCAAGTAACATGTGATTATCACAAAAACTTAAATAATGAAAAATACTCAAATGGATTAACGAGCAGTCAATGCCAAATTTTCTATCCAACAGTG
The DNA here is from genome assembly GCA_003012365.1 of Medauroidea extradentata. Classification (NCBI taxonomy): domain Eukaryota; kingdom Metazoa; phylum Arthropoda; class Insecta; order Phasmatodea; family Phasmatidae; genus Medauroidea; species Medauroidea extradentata. Next base: position 3,668 of record PNEQ01054640.1, read on the forward strand.
CTGTGGTACTAGATAATGCTCTGCTCCCTTTCACAATGTAAAAGTAAGTAAAATACAGACTTCCAGTTCAACAAAGATGAAAGAGCAACAGTAGTTACATACAGAGAATATTCCCTACATTAGTGACATGCTAAAGCCAACCTTCTAAGATCTGATAAAGCCACACATACTACAATTGCAGTGCTCTAAAGACAGGCTGTCGGGAAATCATGGTCACACAGTACTTCGTTTGCCACCCTACCATCTGGAATAGAATCCGATAGAAATCATCTGGCTAAAGTCAAAGGAGAGGTTGCTACAAGAATTGTAACTTGTAATCTAACAGACATGAAAAAACTTTGCAAGGGCATATCCAAGCGAATGGTGCCAGATGACTGGACTCCAATTTGCAATCACGTCAAGACACTTGAGAAAGTCTAATACAACAAGTGTCGTCACAAAGTTACTTTTAGGAGCGGTTCGCTCAGTGGGATTACTCAGGAGGCTATTATGGGATAAACGACAAATACAGTTATGAATAACAGGCATTTACTTTACTACAACAGCAGGAACATGGAATATAAAACTGTTAAAATGAGTTACAATAAATAAGAAGGGGAGCGGCATATTACGGATTATGAATACTGAAATTAAGTGGATGAATATCACAGGGTTGCTGACATATAATTGGATCTGAGGACCTTATCAAATCTGGATTGGTCCAGGAAATGGTATAGACAGACGAGCACGCCCCCGCCAGGACTCGATCTCCGGGCCCCGGAGAACTGGACTGCTGTTGATGGACGAGCATTGGTGGGCGACTGGGTAACAAGGCGTTATATACGCGTTTTTGTCCTCGATATTGCGGCAATATGGAGGAGGTGCGGCGAGTTTCTGTCTGCTATGGCTTCCAACGCTGGCTTAATTCGAGTCCGAAAATCTCTCGCTATCCGGCCTGCTGGGCAATAACTGATAACAAAATTATGTGCGTTCTGACATTGAAATTGATAAAAGTGATAATAGGGTGGTGCGGACACCGACAGTACTGACAGTGACAACAGCTATAGGCCGTTCAAAATAAAGTGAACAATGTATGGAGTTTTCGGTCGGCCATTTTGCAGCCATCTTTACTATTTTTAATATGAACACTTCAGTGTAACTAAGAACCAGTGTAAACACTTCGACACTCTCAAAAGTTAACATCTGTTTACCCACACATCTGGAAGCATTTGGAGCTGTGTAGCAGTCAGTAGTGACAAAGTACCAGTCGTCCCCTCCTGCTGCCTGCCAGCGGCTGCCAGGGGGTGGGGGTATGAAAGGCGAACTAATGGCCAAGTCTCCCAACCATTAAATTTAAATTTTAAGTATTTATATATGTTTGGTCATAAGTATAGATAATTATAGGAAATAATGATGTCAAAATTAGATAAATGTAAACTGTGATTTTATGGGTTAAAATAACCACGAAATATGGTCGTAATCGCCCGGATTCGGAGCAATGACGGAAAGCCGGGAATTTGAAACAAAGCTCATGATTGGCTGGAGGGAGCCGCGTCAGAAATCGCCGTTTGGCGTGTATGCCGGCGGTGGTGGAGAAGAGAGAACAGCCTGGGACTCAGCCGCGGACGGACGCGTGTGTCCTTGTCCCGCGTGTCCATGTCTCGGTAGGCTACCAGAAGTGCGTTGTCAAGAGTCTTTATTACGCGTTTAAACACATTCGATTGTCGGGCAAGGATGATTAGACGTCGGCCGCTTTAATCACAATCCGCAGGCCGAGAAGCCGGTTTTATGGCCTGAGTGCGGTTCGGGAGGTCGTTGTTCGATTCCTGCCGCGAATAAGTGCGTTTACGACCGTGTGGAGTGGGATGTCGTATAAAATTAATATCACTCGTTTCACTTAGTAGTTTGAACCTATATTGATTATCGAAAATTAAGTGTTGAGTGATTGGTCACTTACTGACATTGACTTGTGATCGAGTAAATTAAAACCGCTAGTCTAGTCGAGGCAATTTGATCAAAATCTACTTAAACTAATTAATTAATAAATATAAAATACCGGGCTCTCGAAGTTTAAGGGGTCAGGAACAAACTACATAGTATTTAATGGAATTTTCACGAAGTTATTTTTATGTGGTACTTAACAGCACTTGCGAATCCACACGATGATTTCATATACAGTTTTTTTTGGAAACTATAGTTTCCAGGCATTACCAAGGTTATTGCATTTTTGCAATGGAACACGAAGTAACTAACCAATGTATTCTCAATAAGTAGCCGTAAATTCAGCGAATTTCAACAACATTCAGTAGTTTAAGTAAATCGAGAATTGATGTGACGTTGACTTCAACAGCATATTTTATTTTAAAAGGTTTCAACGAAATTTCTTTTTGTATGATAATACTATTGGCACGAATTTGTATTAGGCCTGTTCAAATGGCCAATTTTCATATGTGTTTTGAGCGTATTTTACGAATTGGTAGTAATTAACGTTTTTAAAAACACTACATTATAAAAGAACATTAATTAAAATTAAGAAGTTCTTGCTTTTTCCCAACACAGTTATAAGAACTTAAACATTAAATAGTGTGCGTAAAGTAAAGCCACGTCTACTATTTCTTCGAAACAGGGCAGTTTTGTATGCTGTAGATGTAGGTGAAGTGAGATGAGATGGAGCAGCGAAGGAATTAAATGGGAGTATCCCAAAAAAAGTGAAAGGTAACCAGCAATGTTCACAGCGTTCCTCATACGTGAAGAATTGCAATAACAACTATTTTGAAATTAATATTTAAAAATGCAGAAATTTCAAATTCTGATAGTACTTGCATTTATTTTTTTAAATTATAGTTATCTTTTTATTTCTTCTGCAATTTTATTGAGAGTTATTTTCATAAGTGCATCACAAAAGTATAAAATGTACAACATAAAATATATTTTTAACACTTTGTGGAAGTGTAAGCCTGCCATACAAAAGAGAAAGTGAGATAATTAGTAATGATTTTCAAATAGTTTTTGTAGTAATCGAAATGTTAAAAAGCTTATTTTCAGTGGTACTCATAACCGTAATAAAACAGTTTGTTCGAGTATTAAAATATACACCCAAATATGGACTACAGACGAAAGATAAATTACTAATTTAACATAGTTTCACACAACGTAGCACAAATGCATATCTTTGCTCGGTTAAAATTAAAATCTGTACCACCCTAAAAAAATTCGCCCCCACACATAATCGCCATAAGACATAACATTACCATTTCAGCCATTTTTAAAAAGAGAATGTCTGTTTCCTTACTAATCTTTAAGTTTGGCCTATAACTTCAGCGAAAATGTTTACAGTGTAATAGCTAGTCGATTATATCATCAAACTGTCTTCGTACAAAATTCTTAAAACATAACTTCGCATATACTGTAAGTTTTTGAAAGCCTAGCAATCTACATGTCCCTACAGCTTTTCTGGAGATGACGCCTATCATTGTACGAAGTGTAGGGAATACCAAGGGCATCTTGCCCCCACAGTGTGATAGCCGTTTCCACTGCCCGTCCCTTCCCGCACAGAACCCATGTAGTCCGGCGGCATATTTGATGTATACGCGCGCATACACCCTAGGATAGCCTCCAAGCCGAACCTTCCAAGCTTGACTTCAAAACACGAGACAAGCCCTTTCCACAGCTGGGTGTAAGGCCGGCTTAGATCCACCGTGTGTGTGTTGAAACACCGTTTCACCTAATTCAACCGTTAACGACGTCATGGAAAATTTTCGCCGCCCACCAGTTGACTGACCCGAATACTTGCTCTGTGTGTTATTGACTTTTTGCAATTTCTAGTGTGTGTACTTGGATGAATTGGACGCTGATGTAATTGGAAACATACCTTATGTTGTCCAGGAAAGTATTTTCCCGTGTCGCCCAGCGAAGAAACGTTTGAACAGTACGCCACACATTACGTCTGCTCTGCTGCATTCTCAAGACTCGACTACGCTATGTCCCGTGTATGACGTGGGCTGACTTGCCCTGAATGTTGATTGGCCGTGAGGAGAAGCGAATAGCTTATCAGGATTCGGCAGTGACGTGCTATTTAGCGGTCTTTTTCTGAAGCTGCAGCTGTTACGTCATACATAGAAGGCAGTGTTTCGAGCGCTGTACATATGCAAGATCCGGCCTAATTGAAACGTTCGCCACCTCAAGTTCCGGCGCTAGTGGTCTTCTCACTCCATGGATTTGTTGATGTCATCAGTTTGGGGAGGGAAGCATGTGTAGCAATGCGGGTTTTTTGTGAGAGTGAACCAGAGATGACGAGGCTTAATTAAGTTAAGTATGGGTATTAGAACTAAGACTACGAACTGTTTGAGTAGGATTTATGCCCGTTTGGGGGCGCTATTCTCATCTGTAGTAATTTAGTCGTTAATTTGGCTAGTACCTTAATATTCCATTTAGGTGCATAGGGTTTTCTTGCACGGAGATGCCATGATATGTTTGGGCATATATGTTGTTGCCCAGAATAAAATACCTTTTTATTTTAGATTGTCGCCATATTGGATTTTATAAATAATGATTGATAAATTCATTGAAAAAGGAGCATATTTGCTCATAGTCGTAGAAGATTTCTTTGTATTTTGGAGATGTGCATTCAGTAATGCCAGAGATTAAATGTATGAAATCTGGTGTAAACTAAAAACCTGAAGGTGCCATATTGTTTTGTTATAAATTAAATTATTTATTCTAATTAATGTAGTAGTGTAAAAAACTTGTATGAAGGCGCCATATTGACTTTATAAATTATATCTTATATGTTCACATATTAAATTAATATTGTCGCCATATTGGCTTTTTGGAATTTCATATGTATGTAGGCCTATATTAACTGAGTTGGGCCACGGCGAAAAAGAAAAGAATTGGCCGTAATTATACTAACACAATCATAAAATGATTAATTATTATTTATTTACTTAGTGTTTCCTTATGATCATGGTTTCTGTGGTATCTGAGAGTGGTGACCTAACTTGTGGGCACCTTGGAGCAAAATAGTGTACCAGTGTATAACGGTGACGCACTAAACGACCACAATTAATCCTCCCTTGAGGGAGAAATGTGAGAGCATCCCAGCCTTAGACTTCAGTACAGGGCTAATAGCGCGCTGTTGCAAGATCACAACCACGTTACGAAGTTCCGGAGATTTACTATTTCAAAATTTTTAGTTTCAAAATGCCATATTTTTTATTTTCTAACAGACATTACAATTCGCATAACGTCATGTTTCAAAATAAGCTACTGACATTTAGCATTACTTTAAAACATGAAATAAATCACACACTCCACTGATATGAATTCACTAGATGAATAGTAACAGGCACTTCGTAAAGAAATAACTATTAAAACATTAATTTTAATAATTATAGCTACTGCCGGAAAAACAAAAGATTTTTTCCATAGCGTCTGTCTGAAGACACAAATACGGTTGGGGTAACGTTGATGATTGAAATCGGTCTTTCAAAACCAATGGTAGCATGGGAACTGAAAAATATATCTGTTTTTTGTCACTTTTACTGTCTGCTAAGAATGCATTTAAAATGAAAGAGGGAAATGTTATAAAAAAAAGAGAGAAAATTAATGTTCTGCTACACTGTCAGTGATGTGCACATAAGGGATTTAAAAAAACGGTTGCAAAATTCTTTTCGAGAAAAATCGTAGGCGCTATCACTCACTTCCACTACTTTTGTAATAATTATCTTGTAAGCCTGAACGGGAGCAGATATCAAACAATGCGTTTTCCAGTATTATTAAAACCGGTTCTACTATGTATTCTGTATTTTTTTTTTCAAGATTAAAACATAAAGTTAATGCTAAATATATCATTAACGGAATTTTCGTCAATTAAATAACTAACTGAAACAAGGTTAATTTTTTGTCATAAAAAATTAGACGACGTAATTAAACCTTGCAAAAAAACTGGGTGATGGTTTTATTTTTAAATTTCTTCTGGTTTAGGATTAAAAAAATAAAAATGAGTGCTCATGATCTTGATTTTGTTCACGGGAATTATAACTGTTTGTCTTTCCTTTATGGTTTCAATTTCGCATGTTAGTTTGATGTACTCTGTTGATGTTGCTTCTTCCTATGAGCGTAAATGGTTCGTTTGGAACATCCTGTTTCTTCTAAAGTTTTCTTAGTTAATGCGTTAATAGTATGTGTAAAATATTGGAACATGATCAACAAAATATTTCGCTTCCTTTCTCGTAGCCAACCTATATTGTGTTTTTTTTTATTGTTCTGCCGTCCATATAAATAAATGTTAACAAAAAATAACACACACTAAATTTTTGTTTTGAAATCAGTCACCATACACAACGAATCGCTTGGCCGCGAGACACTCTAGTTTCACTCCTAAACCAGTTTAGGGCACGGGACGAAGAAAACTGCAGACTAAAGGAAGTCTGGTATTTAATTGTGTATTAACCACTCCACACAAAACCTCGTAGTCAGTAAAGATAACTTAACGTTTTTTCTTCAGACAACACATCGAGCGACACTCAGCTGTCGAGTTTGTAGGGCGACCGTGTGGCGAGCGCATGCCACAATAAGCCACAGATTTCATAGCTGTAAACAAGAGAACGGCTAAAGCTGTTGCGGTTTGATTGCTTGTAAAAATAGATTTAGTTCATTACGAACAACGTCCTCGCTTTCATCCACATCTAACTTCAACAGCAAAAAAGTTTCTCACTGACCAACTTCTTAATGTTTCAGTTTGTTAGAAAACGCACATGAAAGTACAAAAAAAATTCTGTTCAACTATCAAGAAAAATTTAGCCTTTAGATGATTTCGTTTGCGTTCAGATATATGAAATTACATAATAAAATCTGGATAAGATTTTACTTTTATTCGTAAGTTATGATGCGGTGTGTTTAAGGATGAAAGCAATACCAAGTTCAAAAACTTTGTTTTTTTTTTTTATTTTTTCAACCCCTTAGAATATTGTAAATAAAAATTATAGATCCGGAAATGTCACGGGTTCAACGACCAGCCGGCTGGACTGCACATTCCTGTGTACACTATGTCCTCAGTTACTTGTACATTGTCTGCTGCTCCATGTGACAAGGTAGCGCGGCAGTCTGTGAGTGTTTTCATGCAGGTCTGCTATTGGTTCGCAGTCCTCAAGAAAGAGTTTCAGTAACACTGAACCAATCGCGAAAGTAATAAAAATGTATACGAGTTTGAAATCCAACGTCATCTCAAATGAATTCGCAAAAATTCCGGGGCTCTAATGATGATCCATATAGGTATACCGTCCGATGTGTGTTTCAATGCTGTACGATATGCAAAATTTATAATCTCAAAGTTAGGTCTACAATTTGAAAGTTTTTGGATGTTTGGCAACAGCGCGCATTGAAACAAGGACAGTGTTAACGGCAGTTATAGTGCATTGGAAAGAGAGAGCGAATGTTTACATAACTCTGTACTTTGTACTGCAATATTAGCGTCAGACGCTGTATCACAAGGAGGGGAAATATACTGCGCCTGACCTGAATGAGCCATGAGACATTGTCTGTGGAGACAGCGGCGAAAACCGAGAAACACAGATGGTGTAACGAATTTTTGATAAGAAGGGCAGGCATTCGAATGAGGCTTAAATACTGGTCTGTTAAGTATCGTACTTCCTTATCGCGCTGACTTCCTTTCCCAAACCACAGTATTTTATCCTCCCGATACATACACTAGTTTCATTTGGTATTCGGTGCACAAAGATATCGCACACTTTCTCGCCACATTTCCAGTAATTCAAGCTGTATCAGACAAACCATAAGAACTTACATTTCTACATTTTCAGTTGACATCCATACGCCGGCTGCCTGTGCCAATGTATTATGGTCGGTGCTGTGGTGCACAACACTAGCTGCGCGTGATGGTCAAAGACAGCACAGCGGCAGTTCGCTCATCTCCCGCTGGACTAGTTGTCGTGGTCGAGCAGTAGCTCAAGATCAGACTTATTCTACGACTAGTGTAAAGTGGCCGCATGCCGAGGGCGCCGGGTGGTGTGCAAAGCTACGGCCGATACAAGTTCTTTCGAAAACTATTTATCGTAAATGAGTGATCTCTGCTAAGACATACCTTTCAAAGAACTTTACACACGTGTAACCATTCAATATGTTCCATTTATTTCTAAAGCTTTTATCTCGCTGCCGAAAACGTGTATTTTTGTGGTCAATTTTAAGTATGAAACTCTGGGCGCAGAATTTTTTAAACGGTATACGCGCAGTGGCGGATCCAGCGCTAGTTTTTTTGGAGGGGTAGAATCTTTTAAAAAGTAGCTATGTCCACGCCCCTTGTCAAACAAGAGGATCCGCGGGCCCTACCCCGGAAAAAATTATTTTTTTGGTGCAAAATTGTGCTATTTAAGACATTTCCTAAACAAAAAAATTGAATACACCAGTGTAAAGATTTGTAATAATTTACAGATAAACTGTACATAAACATTAAAAAAAGGGGGAAGTCCAGGCCCCATGCACCCCCTTGCCGGGTTGGGCACCAGTATACGCGTAGGCTATACAATACACTTTTACCTGTAATATTACGTCATAAAATGGACGCCATATAAAGGCGAGTTGTTGGCGAGAAGTTCAGTGACTTGCGCTTAGAGGCTAGGTGTAGACGTGTTTGTGCATGCTATGTTGTCCTTACCATTTCCGTCCATCTAGGCCTTGAACGCGCAAAACACGTTCACACAGGCGGCCACCTGAAGGTAATTTAATGTTTGTAAACTATTATTGACAGCTTCAAGTTTTCAACAACGTGATCAGTAGAGACGGAACAAGTAGGACAGAGAATACTGATCGGGAATCGAATCCGAGTCTCTTCGCATGCGAGCCCAATGTTTTACCTAGTGTTAACATTATTTGAATGAAGTTACTCAGAATAATTAATGGTTTTTGACTACTGATACACTATATAATCGTACTAAAATATTTGGATGGAGTTAGTTATCAACTAGTTTCGCTCAAATTGTCAGTTTTGAGTAGGCTACAAGTTTAAAGATTTTCAGCTTAGAAACGGTCTTACAAATGTATCTTAGCCCTATTTTAGCCCTATATCCTGTTGTTTCAAATACTGTTTTTAAAGGACCAAAATACTTTCTGTAAGATTGTTGCAAACCTGAAAACTTTTAAACATATGCAGCTCAATACTAACAATTTGCGTGGCCCAATGTAAACCTTCAAGGCACATATTGATTGTGTGTTGTTTAGTACGAGAGTCAATGCAACAAAGTGAGATAGGTAGGATAGCGAGAATAGGGAAGAGAGCGTCGTTGTATGGGGCATGCCCGTAGACACTGTCAACAGTGCCTTATTTATCTGCACAGGTGCTTAGAATTGACTATCGGACTGACATGTTCACGATTCCCTTGTATCGTAAACTGTTGGCTTCCGGGTCCCTCATCAGAACTACTGTAGAGTGAAGATACATCTTGATTCTTCTAGAGATAAACTGGGATAGATGAATGTAATATTTTTAGAAGTTTGTTGTATAAAGAATGTGCTACTTCTCCAAAAACATTTTAGAGAACAATCCCATAGGTCTCTCTCTCTCTTTCTCTCTCTTTCTCTCTCTCTCTCTCTCTCTCTCTCTCTCTATATATATATATATATATATATATATATATATATATGTGTGTGTGTGTGTGTGTGTGTGTGTAAATTCTTAAAACTGCAGAATAGTATTTTGATTAACTGCGTGATTAAAGTTTGTGTCAGCAATCGTACCACCTTGCGCCGGGTCGCTGCGATTACACGCACAGTAGTGTACGTGGACACTGCGATGTCAGGACACGATCCGTCTGAACTTGCCGCCACTCATTAAAGAATGTAGGATGAGGAGGAGGGTACGACGAGAAGGGGAGGGGGAGGGTGTGGCGGGGTCGTGATTGTACTTGCTCCTTCTCACGACCTCTGGGGGAGAAGACCTAATGCGAACAAATTAAATATGAAGTTGTCCTCGTCCATTTTAACTGCCGGCTGGGGTCACTGTAGTGTAGTGGTCAGACAATTCACTTCTTACCATGCTGACCCGGGTTCGATCCCGGCAGCGATATTGGAAAACATGTCACATTTCGCGTGGCAGTGGCTCTTGGCTCCCAGTCGCCGGCGCATGCGCGTACCTAGTGGGAGGAGCTAGCGGCTCGCACGCAGCTGACACGAATGTAGCTCGACACTTACATGCGTTATCATCAAATCTAACATGATTTCTGTACATACCCTAACCGTTTTGCTCGGTAACAAGTTACGAAGCTTTTTTTTAAGCATCCGTGTATTATGGTGTCTAGCATCGCTTATTGCGTAACACAGTAATTCAGTAGGGCCTACATACTGTAAAAAGCAGAAAAACGTTTCTGCCCTTTTTAGAATCTGAGGAAAAAATTAAGAGTCAGCGTCATTCTATACTACCGTCCTCTTCTTGTTCTGGGTTTCATTAACGAACATCGCCGCCTCAGCTAATTGTTTGGTGCTTAAACAATCAATTTTGTCTGTAATTCAGTTCCTCTGTTTGTAAGCCATGGTAATTTAATAAGTAAGACTCTATTTACATCTACCAGTAACATCACAAAATATTGAATAGAAAGTTTACGTCACACTAATACTTACGTTATATGCCAATTCAACCAGCAAAATAACTGCTGAAAAAATAGCTTCCCAACCTTAGATTGCAGTACAGATCCTATGGTACGCGCTGTTGCCAGATCGCAGCCGCGTTACGAAGTTCGAGAGATGTATTTATTCACAAGTTTTTACTACTGAAATGTTATATTGTACATTTTCAAATTGATATATTGTAATTCGTTTAACACTACGCTTCAAATTATACAACTAATAACATTTTTATATAACTTAAACATAATAAACTGTTCACATGCCCCACTGATATGAATTCATTAGATTAATAGTAATAGGCAATTCGTACATATATAAACATCACATACCTTTTAATCATTTAAGCTACTTCCAAAAAGTGAGAGTTAGTCCGTAGGAGTAGCGTCTGTCTGAAAACAGGAGTGTGGTTGCCGTAATGTTAATGTTTTATCTGAAGACAAGAATATGATTGGGGTAATGTCGATGATTATGAAATCGGTTATAGAAAACCAAATGTCGTGTAGAAACTGGAGGATTTGGCTTGTTTGTCATTATTAACTTTTGCTGAAATTTGGTGACCGCCGCCCCTTCTAGCTGCGCTGGGCGTTCGCAAATATCCTCCCCGATAACAGTCACTTTCTTTGCCTCGTTCTACCTCAGCGGGTTTACTGAATAAAAACAAACACGTTCAATGAGTTCGTCACGCGTCTATCACAGCCGCTCAGGGCAGGGACAAAGCAACGATAAATAATAAGTACAGTCTCCCTCGATATGAGATTGGACGTTCACAAAACAACTGACGAAGTACACAACTACTCATATTCCGTGTTTAATTACCACGATTCCCGACAAATTAAATCTTACTGGAGCAACACGATGACACTCTCCAGGACAGACGCCCGCGCCCCGCGATACGTCCTTATGCCCCGATGACCGCCACACTTCCCTCTACTAACGCTCGCGGAAGCAAGCCAAGTCACTCTATCCCTCCCCCAGCTCCGATCTGGCCAATCGGAAGCTTCGTTACAAACTGACCTGCACTGCAAACCGCACTGAACTTAGGCGATTATGGCTGTGTTAGACGTCATTTTAATTTTCGGAAGCAAACATAATACATTAATTTAAATTCCTGACAGATAGAGTATACTTTTTTCCTTTCTTATCACTAATTTTTACATAATACTTAAAATTTAAAACATAACGGCCAAGTGTGATTTTCAGTTGGATAGCTGGCTCTCTCCTTCCCTCTCTGCCATCTTGGCTCAGCGGGGCGGCTACCGTCCACTCCTGCTTGGCCCCACATTTATCTTTGCTGACAACCCTGGTCTAGGGTGAGGGGAAACGATTAGTTCCACCCTCAACCGCTCGTAATCAAAATGCTAATTTTCATATTTACCATTAAACTACTTCTTAATCAATTGAATGCACAAGCTGAGATCCTACAGAGCACAACGCAACTTGAACTGACTCTGTAGCACTATTCCTTCTGTTATGATTAGCAAGATCCTCGCCTGGAGGACGGGCTAGCGACGACGGCAGTGCAGCAATCAGGTCAGGGGTTGCACAAGATAAGGGCCTCAGCGATTATCCCCACCGGCACTGAAGTGTGTCAATATAACGTAATGTATCCGGGGAATCGAGGTCTTTCTCCTTCAAGCCTTCCAGCCGTCACCACCTTGCCAGGATGGTCCTGGGTCGAGACCCACGACGTGCCGCCGTTCGTAGATTAGCCGACACAATCATCATCAGCCCCCGGCATAATGCTAACGATGAGGTCTAAGGTGTCCAAAGGGTCACCCATCATAGCGTAGACCAACATAAATATTTAAACAGCTCCCCTCCAACCTAAATGTATGTAGTACAACCATGTAGTATTGTGTAACTAACTTATGTAGAGTAAATACAAATAATTATATTACATACATCATTTAAACGTAACCCTCACCCTTAACTTAATCACATAAATAGTTTCAGTATAAAGTGCCTACCTCTGGCTACAGTTACCCAACAACTATAAAGCATGTTAAAAACCTAGTAAAGTAACAGTTTTACAACACTTCCAATATTAGTTACAATCAAATCAAATAAATTCTCACCCAGTAATACTACCAACTATATCTCCTAAAATTAATAACATTGATCCTCCCCACTCTTCTTTACACACATTTGCCTAATTCACTACATTAAATAATCCATATAGCCTACTGAGGCCTGGAGGCACATTACATCTACACTCTGTTTTCACCTCGAGGACCTTGAGACGAGAGGGGAAAATATCGCCGCCATGTCATTCAAGTGTTTTTTTTTCGTCTGTGTCTTTATTTCATTTCTGTTTCATTCTTTTTTTTTCTTCGCGCACCATTGGACTAATTTTCACACTTTTATTTTTTATTTATTATTTTTCTTGGTCGGCACTTGCTTCCGCTGACCCCTTGTCGTAGGTAAGCGTGCCCTTAGGTACCGCCGCGCGACCAGTTTGTGTAAGACGAGGAATGTAGGAGCAAAAAAAAAAAAAAAACAGATGACAACACTTCTGGACCTGGTGTTCAAACCGTGGCATGCTGTACAATCTTCGTTTGCCAAGGTCATCTACTCCTCCAGCTACTAACCCAAACACACGACAAAAACACCAGATAACAAAGCTATATCCAACTCAACTATTTACTACCCTCGTGAGGCTAGTCCCCTCCTGACTACCCAGCGCCGCAAAATCTTACTGCTCCGACTGTGGTTCCGTGCAATATCTCCTCAATTGGCGCGAGTGGCACTTCTGCTGCGGAAATACGCAGAACTGCCCGTTTGTTTACATGTGGGCACGCCGGGTCACCCCCCGTCATCACCTCATATTCCCGTCCATCCACAAAGAAACCCGTCTTTTTTTTTTTACAGTTTATGCTGACTTCGATTCGCAGCAACGTGTCCATTCCCACCAGTATATCTGGCTTTATGTCTCGCGCCACAAGGAAATTAAGGGGAATTTTCGCCTCACCTATGCCGACATCGATGACCACTTGCTGGCTCACGGCCTTAATGTGGTTCCCATTCACACCTACCAGGACGACACCGGAAATGGGTAGCACTACCGCCTCTCGGTCACCCTCTCTAGCTCGCATGTGTTTAAGGACTGATTCACGCATCAGCGATACCTCGCTGCCGGTGCCTACAACGGCCTTAATTTCGCGCTCCCCATAACCACACTCACTACAGGTGATTTTTCTGCCCGGACCCCGCTGGTCGGGTTCGGAAAATCCCATAAAGCATCATTTTCCGCCTCGTCCAGAGGCATATCTACCTCACACCTGTACACTTGGTATTTTGTACCCACCTTGTCAGTTCCTAACTATGCGGGGCGTTCGCAGCCAGGCGAGATTCGTTTCCCGACTGTACACCCTGGTCGTACACTTCGGCAACCATGTGCACGCTATTCTGGGACGCCCAGTCTATGTTTTTATGGCTACCCGGGTTTGCCGCCCTAGCTTCCACCGCTCCAGTCTGATCGCCTTGTACAATTAGTCCAGTCAACCTGTGTTTTTTAAAGGAAAAAAATTATATAAAGCTAATTTTTTCTCTATCAACTACTATCATATAGACAAGTGTCCAGCCAAAAGTCCCCACCCTTACCCCGCTTGCTTCCTCCCCCACCCCCCTCTAAATATAAAAAAATTCAACTATTGCTTCTACAAGTGATTTTTTAGAAACCACACATTGTAAAATCGCGAAAATTTTTTTTCTTAATTAATACCTTATAGCGTAGGGAACACAAGATAATTGCTACATTTTATATAATATTTGAAATAAGAACGTAAAAAATTCTAAACATCCTGAAAAAAAATTTTTTTTAAGCACAATGATTACATTTTGTACTATAAGTATTGACGGAGAAGGAATTTATTGAAAGTACCTAAGCAAAGTTGAAAGGCATTTAAAAGAGCTTTAAAATGATGTACTGTAAGTGATACTTAACATACCTAAAAAGACAGAATAGTGGCTACCCATGCTGTATACGACAGGAAGTTGGGCATTTGCCTTATGAAGCAACTTGTAATCTTAAAGAGAAAATGTGTGTGTGTATAAATAGTTCATGTTTTTCTCATCTACATCACATAGACAAATGTCCAGTCAAATGCTCCTGCCACAACCCCGCTTGGTTTCTTCCACCCCCCCCCTCACTTCAACTCATTAGAATTTAACCATTCACCTTATACTTCTATGAACTGTTTCGCAGTAACTACGAATTGTGAAATTTTTCAAACTCTCGATTTACTGTAGGGAACACAAAAAATAATAATATTAAAATTTGAATACAACTAGTGTCACCAAGTGTTGAGTATGAAAGGGAAAATGCACTGAAATCAAAATTGATGAAAGATATGAAGAACTGGAAAAAATTGACGAAATGTAGTGACTAGTAATACTCACTTCAAGCACAGGATGGCTACTTATCCGGAAATGATTAAGCTGACACGAACTAAATACAAAGTCTCAACGTAAGACATCATGCACGCATATGCTTTTACCGATTGCATAACATCGAGAGTGTGCATGCCTTGTTAGGTACTGTCTTCACTATTTTACAATTGAAACATTTGCTACTGTATCAGTAACTGTTTAGAAGTTTTATAATGCTTTTCATTGGAACAAATTTACATTTTATAAAACAATATTGCTACATAATACCACTATTAGTTATGTAATTACACCTTACTTTAAAGCAATGATGCGCATCCTATGCAGTTATGTCGTCGGGTAAAATGTTGAGATGATTGTCAACAGCTCAAGACAGTTCCTTGAACATCCATCTCGTCCTCATCAGGATCCTCTTCGTGTACTACAACAACATTGGTGCAACATCCTCTACAAATACCACACATTGCTGTACAGTCTAGGGATGCTTTGACACAGCTGCAGTTGTTCTTACATAACATCTTGCAGTTTCAGGAGACCAACTTAATAACTTCTTCAGGTGCTGGTGGCTTTGTAGAATGACGAGGATAGAGTGTTTCGTTCGTAAGGATCCAGCCCCATTTCAGTGGGTTCATGTATTTATTTCCCAGCCATTTTTGAACCTGGTAGTAGGTTCTAAATGAGTGTTGCTCAGCTGCAGCCGAGGTGGGAGGAAGAGACGCCAAATTAAATTTTGATCTCAAAGACAAACTTACCACCGCTTTTAGATACATCGAATATCTGCTCATCCAAACTATTGGAATTAGAGCAACCATACAACCTGAGAATGAAATCCTCTCCTGCTTCTTTAACCTCTTTGTCTGCTAACCATACTTGCATTGAATGCCATTATTTTTTCCGAAGCTGTTTGGATTTCTGAAGCATTCGAAAAGATTGAGGTTTGCCTTTTCCATACAAGGCAGAAGTAGTCACAATGCATGACTGTTGGTCAGCTAATTTGCTTTGGTTAGCCTCATAACACAGACCAGAGTAAAGAGCTGTCGGATTTCCTGGATTAACATTTATGAATGGTAAAGCTAGTACACATGATGTTTCAAAGTCCTTTTTATCATCATAGTAGTTGTGCATGTATCCTGACCATCCAGTTAATGGTACTGCACCAAGAGCATAAGTGCTCAACCACAAGAGATTTCGGGTAATTCAGACAAATACTTTGAAAGATTATGTACCGAAAATTATTTAAAACCACTATTTGTCCTATTTACATATAAAAGTACTGGAAGTAGACGATCCTTCTAGATCGAAAGTTTTCTCGTGGAACTCTGATGGAATTTGAAACAGCAGATTAAGGTGTTACACACTGTATTCCACCAAGTGCATTGTATGTATCCTTTCCATCTAGAGTCCTTACATTGACGTCAATATTATCGAATACTAATTGGAAAAACTTTCCTTCCTCTATCTCTACTTTACTTGCTTTGAGCAGTGATGTAGATACACCTCTGTTTCGTAGTACGATGGGGTGAAACCCAAAGACGATCCTATTGTATTCAGATTCTTGGAACCATACTGCCGAGACAAGTGTAACCCAAGGGCCGATAGGGCAGGTGACTGGAAAGAGCGAGGTCTGCACAGTTTTAGGATCATATGTTTTATCAATTACCTCTTCCTTTTAACATCCTGACTTTCATTTGATGACTTTCTCCTCATCTTTATTAACTCATTTGTAAACAAATCCAGTAATCTAGGAACCACATTCAATCCATCTGTCTTTATGTCCTCTACACTAGGATAACATAAGTTGTCGTACACTTCATTCTGGATTGCATCTCTCAATAAATTTGCAGCAGTAGTCACTATTTTCCTATTTTCATCCTCAGGATCTTTACTTTTTTTCTGAATACCATGTCTCTGTCAATGCTTCGTCAGAACTGGTTTTCGAAGAAACAATCGATGTTTTTTTTTTCGTATATTTGTTACTACCACTCTATCGCCAAAATGATTAACTAATAAAGTTTTTAAGTGTTTAACTTCATAAACTTTTTTCAATGCCTGATAAATCCCTCATCAGTTGTTTTAAATCTGAGATAAGATATTGACAGTCGTCACTTTCGTTAATGCAGGCGCATACCTTCAGAAATGCTTATTTCAGCTCCTCATCTGTAGGTCTACCACGTCCTACACAGAACTACTTGACGTTTGTGTTTTGTTTGAAAATCTCGCATAACAATCCGAATGGTAACGCACCTCTGAGGCTACTAGATCCACAACAGATTCTACCCTGGCCCTTACGATGTCACCCCAGTCATCATTTCGATTTCTGAATATTTGAGGATGGTATGTTTTATATTTAATGTTTGAACAACATGAACGGATTTTCTGTATTTTAGTGGTGTTTTACGAATAAATCTGGTTTCCATTCCACAGAACGAACAATTCTCTTTGAATTCAAAACTACTGATTCCAGATCTACGAATTGGTGGCAAAGTACTGCCTGCCGAAACTATTTCAATTGTTCTGTGCTTGCTAAGTAAGCTTTGATTGAGGTAATACATTTGTATGTCTTGCGGCATTCTTTGTGCACAGTAACCGACTCTTTGTGGTGAAATTGTATATGTAAGTTATCTCCACTCCTAACACTTGAATCAATCGAGCTTTTCAGACCCTTTGAAGCCACACTTACAGTTCGCCCTGCTAACAACGGCTCGTTGCAAATAATGCAAGGCGTATTTCCATCTTCCATTTCTTACAACACTAATAATTATTTATAGTCATATATACCTCTAAATGGCAAAAAAATTGTGCAACATACCTTTGTAGATAGCTACAAACAAGCAACACACCGGCTCCAGAAACATTGGTAGCACTTACGACCGACTCGCACTACATGTCCTCACGCAATATTCAACGAACAGTAGGTCTGACAGCTGCATGTGACTCAACATCCAGCGGAGAACGTGGATGGTAGATTAGATTAAAAATTAAAAATGACCAGGGGTGACTGATACAGCTGCGTGCACACTTAACGAACACAGTCGCACAGGTCATGTAGTGTACAACATTGGTGTCCACTTCTCTGCCGTTTTAAGGAATTAAAGTGTCACATATAACACATCGTTTTAAAGCTATTTTAAATACCTTTCAACTTTGCTTCGGTACTTTTAGTAAATTCCTTCTCCGTTAATACTTACAGTACGAAATGTAATCATTAAATTTTTAAAAATATTTTTTTTTTTCAAGGTGGTTAGAATTTTTTACGTTCTTATTTAAAATATTATATAAATGTAGCTATTATCTTGTGATCCCTATGCTATGAAGTATTAAGAAAAATTTTTCGCGATTTTACAATGTGTGGTTTCTGAGAAATCACTTGTAGTAGCAATAGTTGAATTTTTTTATATTTAGAGGGGGGTGGGGGAGGAAGCAAGCGGGGTAAGGGTGGGGACTTTTGGCTGGACACTTGTAATAGGTGAATTTTTTATGTTTAGAGGGGGGTGGGGAGGAAGCAAACGGGGTAGGGGTGGGGACTTTTGGCTGGACACTCGTCTATACGATAGTTGATGGAGAAAAAATTAGCTTTATATAATTTTTTTCCCTTATTTGCTCTTTCACTGCACAGGTTTACTGGACTAAATAGCATGCCTGACCTCCACAGTGCGGTTCCCTTGTGGTGGTCCCCTGCCACTGGACTGGTTTTTATGGCCGCCACCTCTCTGCTCGCTCTTCGGCCGCCTTCTTCCTTCTCCCCCCTAAGGTCCCCTTGCACTTGTTTCCAGTCGCGACCTTGCCCTTTGTTATGTCTCTCCGACCTGTCGCCCTCCATCCAGCCTTGCCAACCGGTCAGCTGGCGTGGCTCCGTTTGCATCTCAAAGCGCTCGAGCAGTCTAATGAGTGCATCGGTGTCTTCTATCTCGGCGGTAATTATCGCGTCTCTAACATACCGTGGAAGGTGCTTTGATAGATGATATACCAGCCGCGACTGAGAAAATGCTTGATCTAGGTATTTATTTTCCTCCACGATCTCTCATACATAATCGGACATAGAGACCCTGCTCTCCTGGTAAAGTCGGCCCTGGTATATGTGGTTCACCAGTTTGTCCTGCACAATCGGTGACCAAAAACGCTGCATAAATGCCGCCCTACACTCGTCGTACGATTCCCAACTCTCTAGTACGCACTGGGCCCAGTTATCCGCGGGTCCGGCCAGCCAACTCAAAAATAGCTCCATTCACATGATCTCGCTGCATGGGAAATTTTTAACGTACTTGTCCATACGCTTAATGAAACGAACCGGCCTTGCACCATCCAGCTGCCCTGTGAAAACCGGGACAAATCGATTCACATTCGGCGGTGTTGTTGCGAACGACCCTCCTGTCGAGGTACCTTGCGGAATATTTTGCACCAACCACCCATGTTCTCTTTCTACGTCGCCTACCCTATTTTGTAACGAAAGTACAGTGCTCTCAACGCAGGTTGTTTCGCCCGCGACCTCTTTATTCACTACGATGGGTCGCTACAGGCGTACAGGTACATAAATACATGCATAATTACGGAGGCGTCTCCATGTTTTCCACGTATGGGGTCGTATGATCTCACTTTTTTCCCTACGTACGTATCATCACGCGTCTGAACTGAAATAATTTTATGGTTTTATGCACGCCACTAAAACCAACTGACATACCAAACTGGAAAAAATTCACACTATATAACAATGTTCTAGGCTGTGATTTGACACATATAAAACCAAAAATATATATTTTTTGCATTTAAAAAAATTGTTGAAATAAATATTCATTTCAAAATTCAGCATATTTTATTAAATGCAAAAATATTTTATTTTTGGTTTTCATATATGTCAAATCATAGCCACAACATTGTTATACACTGTGAATTTTTTCGGTTTTGTATGTCAGTTGGTTTTAGTGGTGTACATAAAACCGTGAAGTGCAAATTTTGATGTTTATGACTCATTATGCAAAAACTATGAGGGATACAAAAATTTCCTAAGACGAATATTTAATCACAATTTATGTATAAAATAAGAAAAAAATATCTGGTACAAATATAAAAAATTGAAAAGATGTTGAAAACTTAGATGAATCGCGGCCTTAAGAGTACACTGTGTACCGGTTTCAGATCTCCGCGTTTGACGCGCAGAAACAGTGGAGCGATAAGAGCCAGAGTACCAGTCTCGATGATAGGCACATAGTCTCTATTCGCAGCGCTAAACTGACGTACAGTGTTTTCGTAAAACTATTTTTCCTGTGGGACTTTAAGTGGTGACCCTGAAATTTTATTTTGCATATTATGAAGTAAAAACCAATGCACGCACCTTATTTTGCAACTTACGGATTCAGGTCGTATTTTCAGAGTTACAGCAGTCTAAAAAGGCCGATTTTAGTCATTTACAGAGGCCCCAAAATCATGTTACTAACAAGCATAATGAATTTTTAAAAATGGCATACGCCGTTTCAAGAGGGTGTTCTTTTCATAGATAACAACAATAAGAATAAGTTCGGCGGTTTCGCACGAAAAAGTATTCGCGTAACACTCCACAACACTGACCGACGGCTAAGTACATAGTCCTCTTAATGTCCCATAGAAAAAAAACCGGTTCGGCGGGAACTTTGCACCCGAGTTGAGCGCTTGGTTGGTTGAGACGATGCTACAATTTGATGCTTACTTCAAGGTCGCTCTTACATCTCCATCACTTCTGAGCCTCTAACACGTAGGTAGGCAGCGCCCTTATGAACACGACGACGTGGTGTGGCGAAGGATTAGCACTATATCAAACTGTATTTCATGGACAAGAACCACGCACACGTGAAACAGTCAGCTCCCATAAAGTTAAATCATAATTAGTAAAATTACGAACATAAAGCTACAAGCTTCTATTGGCACTTATTTGCCAATGTTAATTTTTAAATATTAATAGAGAGCGGACATCGTAAAACCGTCGTATAGAAGTGTTAAAAATGTATTTTTCCCCACTGAATTCTATTTTTTTAATCACAAAATATATAATTTGGACAAGTTATCGATAGAGCCACGATTTTATGGTGAAAAGATTTTTGCAACATTTGGTTTCAATGCGTCATGTGCACATCTGCAGTCCTGTTATATAGTCTGTGATTGGATGATTTTACTCACACTTGCCTTGGCAAATTACTGATGTACGGAGTCACAAAGATCTTATTCTGATTGGTGCAGTCAAATGAGAAACGTGTCTGAACAAAGACACGCTGCCAATAACCTTGAAACAGAACTGCCGATGTGCACGTGAGTCACTGAAACAAAGTGGGACAAAAATCTTTTCGCGACAAAATCGTGGCTCTAGTTATCGATTTGAATAAAATTTCTTCGGAAACGGTTAAACGTGTATAAGTGATATATGTTTCGCGTGGTTGCCTGTTTAGATGTAGTTTGCGCGTTTGAGGCCTAGAAGTGTTGCGGGGCGGTAAGGACGAGACAGCACATACGTCATTACTCAACCTAGTCTCTAGGCGCAAGTCATTAAACTAGCAAGCAATCTTCTCGCCGACAATTCGCCTGTATGATACAGTCAGCAGTTACCCTATCATTTAATGATGCAATATAAAGATAAAGAAGTACTGCACACAGCTATATCTTTTAAAGATTCTGCTCCGATATTTTCACACCTGAAAATATCCCCGAAAACACCATGTACGTCCTACGCCACTTTCGACAAAGAAAAATACTTTAGAGAAAACTGGAGTATATGAAACGGGTACAAACACGTGTAATATTATTTGTACTCTATTACAACGCAGACATCACTCGCGTGCTTTAAGTAGTGTTCTAATAAACCTGTGTCAGCATTTGTCAAATTTGTACAAGGACTGTTGCTCTGCACACGAATAGACAGCCGAATGAGGGGTGCGAAGGGGGTCTGGATCAAGCCGCTGCGCAGCTCTGGGGAGTGGGAGCTGGTGCGCATGCGCGGACGAATGGGAGCCGAGAGCCACTGCCGACCAAAATGTGACATGTTTTCCAATCTCGCGTACCGCGATGAAGGTAACCAAATCGTGTTCAACATTATGTAGCCAAAGTACATGCAGTCGCCTCCAGGAAACTGGAGTTTTGTTCTCTGATGATTAGAGATGATGGTTTATCGCGGGAAAACTTGACTATTTGCAACGCACGTTCAGCTGACCAGAAAATGACTGGCTTTAGGTTGTACTTGGAACTGTTACCCTATTTGAATGAGCGAATGATAATCCTTATATTGAAATTTGTTATGCCTAGGGCCGGTAGATTTCGCGAAAATATTATTGCCCCACTTTGTTTCAGTGTCTTGCGTGTACACCTGCATCTCAACTTCGTGATTATTTGCAGAGTGTTTCTGTGCAGAGTCGTTAATCATTTGACTTTGCCAAATAGTGCATGGTTAACTGTGACAAGTCACGTCTGTGATTGGCGGGTTTAACCTCCACACGCTGGGTGTTACGGCATCCAATCACTGACCACATAGTAGAGCTGCAGGTGTGCACGTGAGGCACTGAAACAAAGTGCTGCAAAAATCATTTCACGAAAACTACCTGGCCCTAGTTAAGCCATTTAAGTCCCCCCTTCACCCCAAAAAAATCATGTTCCTAAATCCGCCACAGAAGCCAGTATACAGTCCTCAGGCGCTTATGAAAACTACATTGGATCTACTCGATAGCACAGATGCTACTGTAAAACCGGCCAAGAACGCCATGCGATAAAGATCTACCGGCCTTCAAGAACTCTAAATATTCAACCCGATCTCGTCGCCGGATCCACTCAGATCTACCCTACCCGGGAGCAGGGTAGACAGTCGACAGCAGACGATATACAGGAAAGCGCGCGTAAAAAGTAAACAATCACAGACTCCCGCATACGTACTGTACATAAAAGAAAATATGTTGCAAGGCGTTTTTAGTGCACTTTAACGAAGAACTGTATCACTTTTGTTGGAAAACAAGTCTGGAGTAGTTTACCAAAAAAATGTCTCCAGAAAACGTAATTCAGGTATGAAATACATTACATTTTTAATAATTGAAGTATACACTACTAAAATGCAATTGCAATGCTATATACGTGTATTGTACCAATACAAAAGGATATTCTGCACTGTTATAACAATTTTTAATAACACAGGTCTGCCAGATCGGCAACTGAAATTACCGCTGTCACAGATTTTGCCGATTTAAAAAAAGGCCGCCAAGATACTGCTCTCCGGATTTATGTGCGCTCATTAAGCATCGAACGACTGTGCAGATTCAGTCACATGACCAATACAACCGAATATGATTACATCTACTACGTTTTCATAAGCGCCTCTCTTATGGTGGGGTCGAACTCAACATGTAGAAATATTTTTTTTTTAATTCTGAAAATAAAAGTATGAGCTTTGCGATTGTAGCGTGAATTCTACTTACCTTGCGTTGCAGCACAAGCACAACATTTTAGACTTTTAACGTATATTTATACCGCAACCAATCAAACAATTTTTTATGTTCTTTATTTGTCGACTGTTTGCGGCCTAAATAAGTTCAACTACGATGCTATAGGCCGTTAAAGTGAGCACTGCATACAGTTTTCTGTCGATCATTTTGCAGTTGTCTTTACTATTTTTAACATTAAAACTTCCATATAACTAAAAACAAGTGTAGAGTTTCAACACTCTCAAAAGTTAACATATATTGGCACAATAAAACCAATTTTTAATTAATTACAAGTTCTGCTGAGTGCTCAGTTTATAGTGAACAGCCTATAGTAATAAAGCGCAAGGTAAATAGAATTCACGCTGTGATCGCGTATGTCTCACTTTAATTCTCAGAAAAAAATGAAAAATCAAATAATTGAACGCACGGGGTGTGACCCGACGTTAACGACCATCTCAGCGGACATCGCCGGCAAAAGGGATGACAGGACATGGCATGACTAGTCACCGTCGCCTTGGCAGTCAGAACTAATGTGAGGATTGTTTCACTGCTGGAGATGAGACGCCCAGAGAATAATAAATCCATGTTTCTCACAGTTGTCAGGGCTATCGCTACCTGTCCAGACACGTACACTCCCTTCCCAAACATTGTACCGTGCAGTGCACTCGACCGTGCCATGTATGAACATTACACTACTGAGGTAAATATCAAGAATCACTACTCATCGTGTACCGCCTAAACTATTGATTTTAGAGGTGTACTTTACTGATGAGAAATGTTTCTAGAGATATTAGAAGTAGTCGTACGTAAAGAAAATCGTAGTTTTCAAACTTATTTTCCGTTTTCGTTAGGTTAGGTTAGTTTACGTTGGTTTAGGTTATTTTTGGTTAGGTTCGGTTATGTTACTATTAAGTTTTCCACTTTTCGTTAGGTTAGCTAACCTAATATTACTTAAGGTAAACTAACCTAAAATTACCTAACCTAACTAAGAATGGAAAACTAAATAGTAAAATAACTTAACCTAACCAAAACTAAATTAAACTAATTCAATCAAACAAAAAAATTAAATTTTTTATGTTAGTAAACTACTATTTTTATTTACGCACGACTACTTTCAACGTCTCTAGAAATATTTTTCACTAACAAACTGTACCTTTAAAATCAATAGTTTGAGCGGTACATTACGAGTAGTGGTTCTTGATATTTACAGCCACTGATTTTTTATTAAAATAATTCTGTACGCTCATTTGTTCTAGTGCTTTACGTGCACATCTGCAGCTCTGATTCGTGGCCATTGGCAGCGTGTCATTGAGTAAGAGGCGTCGCTTATTTGACTGTGCCAATCAAGTCAGGACAAGGTTACTGGGACAGCCCACGTGTGTGATTTGCTGTTAGAACCACGAGACTAGGAGAGTTTAAAACTGCCAATTACTGGCCACGAACAGCTGCACAAATGCTCATAAGTCACAAGTAGGGCCATGAACTTTTCGCGAAAATAATTTTGCCCCACTTTGTTTCAGTGCCTTACGTTCACATCTACAGTTCTGCTTTATAGTCAGTGATTGGATATTTTAACTTTCACGAGCCTAGGGATTGTACCGGCAAATCGCAGGCGTGTGGTGTTGCAGGAACGTTATTGTAATTGGATCAGTCAAATGAGATATGGTTCTTCGCATAGACCCGCTGTCAATAACCATGAAACAGAACTGAAGATGTGCGTAGGGCATCGAAACAAAATGGGGCAAAACTCTTTTCGCGAAAAGTTCATGGCCCAAGTTATTGGGTGTTTTAACTCTCATGTGCTTTGAAGTTTTATCCGCAAATTGCAGACGTGTGCTGTTGCAGCAACCTTATTGTGATTGGCACAGTCAAATGAGAAACGTCACTTTTCAAAGCCACACTGCCAATAACCACGAAGCATAGGTGCGGGTGTGCACGTAAGGCACTGTAACAAAGTGGGACAACATTTTTTTCGCGATAAGTTCATGGCCCAACTCATAAGTAGGGAAAGGAATAATTCGCGAGTTCAATGACCGACATGTTACAATCCACTGTCCTATGCATACTCGAGCCTGTCCATTAGTTCATTGTGTGTTGTTCCAGTGAGTAGCAGCCAGTGGGCAAATGGTCGGGGCTTGTGTATAAATATGACAATGGATTCAAACACGCATGACGTTGAACTCGCGAAATATTCCTTTCCCTACCCATAAGGCAATGCAACTAAGTGGTGCAAACATCGTTTCGACAAAAAATTGTGGCTTTAATAATTAGGTACCGGAAATTTTGTCGAAACTACGTTTATACCAATTTGTTTTAATGTCAAACGTGCACATTTGCACTCTGATTCTTAGATGGGGTTTGGTTATCTTAATTTACTCTCCGCTTCCTGCGCTTTTACTCTGGAATTACAAAAGTTTGGAACATTCGAACAAGCGACACCTCTCCTCTATGACATGTTGCTTACGAATAACCGTAAAGTAAAGCTACGACTCGGCTTAAACTATTTTTATTCTAACTATTGCAGAGAATATACGTAGATTAAGTCTAACATTATATACATTATCAATTTTCTCTCAGGAGATGACCACAAAAACCGTAGGCCTACTAATTAATGTATTTTTGATCAACTTAATGTTGTTATTCATTGCTTGTTATTGAAAATTATTAAACATTATGAAGATATATATATTATTTTCATATTCATTGTTTAAATCTTGTTTACTTAGAGTATTAGTTTCTGATAAAATTCAGCACATTTGAATACAAAATGTATGACTTACCCGAACTAAACCAAGTGGTATCATGGGAATACCTATACTTTCTGTGATTGGTACAGTGAAAATATTTTGCACCAATTTGTTTCAATTGTTTATGCGCACATCTGTAGCTCTGCTTCGTGGTCAGTGATTGGATGTTTTAACTCTCACTTGTCTTGAGCTTCTAGAGGTATGGTGCCACAATTGTCTTATTTTTATGCAATCAAATTAGACCTGACTGTACAATAACCATGAAGCAAGCTGTCGATGTGCACGTTGAGACATTGAAACAAAGTGATGCAAAAATATTATCGTGACAAAATTGTTGCTCTAGCGATAGGTAGGGACCCCTGTTTTTCACGAAAAGAATTTTGCCCCAGTTTGTTTCAGTGTCTTACGTGCACATTTGCAACTGTACTTCATGGTTATTGGCAGCGTGTCTGTGTGAAGAGCTGTATATCATTTGACTGAGCCAATTACAATAACGTTACTGCAACACCACACGTCTGTGATTTGCCGGTAGAATCCCAAGGCTCGCGAAAGTTAAAATATCCAATCACTGACCACGTGGCAGAACTGCAGATGTGCACGTAAGGCTCTGAAACAAAGTGAGGCAAAATTCTTTTCGTGAAAAACAAGTGTCCCTAGCGATTGGTAAAGGCTCCGAATCCTTTGCCGTATTTTGTTATTTGTTTTATTGAAATTCTGAGGAGAAAAATGTAAACTTTGTTATTATAATTCTCAATTTACTGTACAGATTGCGACCTAAATAAACGTAAAAAGTTTAACTGCTATTATTGCATAGGTCGTTCGGGATAAAGTGAACACTAAAAATTTTACCTTTGAAAATTATCACTAGCCGTTACTGCATATAGTTAAACACAAACTATAATTGCCTTAATGATTGTATGGTTGGCAGGAAAATTACGTGATCTAGTACCGTGAATTTTACTGTTTAGATTCAACAATACTGAAACAAAAGCAACCTAAATCATGATAATTGTATTTAAAAAAAATAATAACTGCATTGAGTTATACTGACTGCACATTTTATCTTACACGCGCAAACATCAAGTGACGGCATCAGACGTTACGCACGAAAATATACAAATTAGCAGAAAATAGAACTTTAACAGGGCTTTTTAAATGCTCATTTTGTCCCGAATAGCCTATATAGCCTACTGCAGCGCAAGCTAAATATAAGTCGCGCTATAACAACAAATTTCACATTTTCCTTCTCATAATTTCACAAAAGCGGAAAATAAAATAATCAAATATGGCAACTGATACGTATCCTTAAACTCACTATTTCCACGGCCGAACTTAAGCAGTAAACAGTAGCATTTTGATTGTGTATGCTTCGATTTAAATCACTGTGATGGAAACAATTGAAGGGCTTAGAATGATATTGGTGTTAAGTCATTTACAGTAATTGTCACAAAACAATCAATTGCTTTTACATATTAAATACTACACCCATTACTTTAGTACTTGAAATTTATTTCGAAAATTGAGTAAAATAGTGCAATAATTGGAACGTAACTGTATTTTATAACATGATTAATATATGTGTAAAAGCACTTCTTAATTAAAGTGACTTACACCACTATCATTCGATGCTGTGCAATATGCAAAAATTTTAACATCGCAGTTACGATGTGAACATTTTAGGATTTTTGGCAACAGTCCCCACCGAAACAAGGACAGTGCTAACGTCATTTACCGTGTCTTGGATAGAGAGAGCGAATGTCCACATAACCCTATACTGCAATCTAAGCGTGAGAGTGAGTGAGAGATTTTGGTGAGCGCTTGACATCGAGGTCTTTAGGGTTGGTGAGAGGTGACATGATGTAAGTATGGAGCAGCACCGGAATGAAAGGGCAGGGGAAACGGGAGATCCCCGAGAAAACCAGGCGACCAACGGCATCGTCCGGCACGGTTCTCACATGCGAAAATCCGGGGACAGACCCCGCCGGGAATCGAACTCAGATCGCCTTGATGGGGGGCGAATGGTCTGACCATTCGGTCACCGCGGCCTCTTTACTCAGCTAAGTCTTAATGCTTTAGTTAAAGACTTAGTCATAGCTAAGTACCTCTTCCCTTGGTATACACCCACACTTTAACACTGCCTTGAATGTATAGGCTGCTGTCACACGAATCCGTGGAATTCTCGCATTTTGTCGGGACGGTAAACAAACATAGGCCTAACTGTTACAGACAATAAAATTTTTATATGAAAAAATTGGTGACTATTTTTAGACGCTGACTGTATACTAGATTGCAGTACAGTGCTTATTGAGTGCGCTGTTTCCAGATCGCAACAGCGATACGAAGTTAGGGAAACGTACTTCTCCATAATTTTTAGTACTAAAATATTATATTTTACATTTTCTGAATTAATATATTGTAATATGGATAAAATTACGTTTAAAAATATGTACCTAATCACATTTTTAAATTACTTTAACATAAGAAACTGTTCACATGCCCCACTGATATTAATTCATTAGATTAATAGTGATAGGCGATTCGTAAAGAAATATTTATCACATACCTCTACAATCATTACGGCTACTTCCAATAAAACGTGAGACTTAGTCAATAGGAGTAGCGTCTGTCATAGACAGGAATTCGGTTGGAGTATTGTTAATGATTTTGTCTGAAGACAAGAATGCGGTTGGGGTAATGTCGATGATTACGAAATCGATAAATGAAAACTAAATGTATGAAACTGGAAAATCTGGCTGTTTTGTCATTATTAACATTAGCTGAAATTACATTTAAAATGGGAGGAATTAATAACTATCGCACAAGAAGCAGAAATGATAGATAATGATCTTATATTTATTTAGGGGAATTTTGTTTTGCTTTAATTTTTCGGTTTCAACTTTGCAGAAGTGCCATATTTCTGTTTCTTCCTAAGAGCGTAAATGGTTCGTTTGGAACAGCTGGTTGCTTTGAATACTTCCCTTGATTGCGTCAATAGTACGTATGTGGAAAATACTGCAATATGTTTAACACAATATTTGTCTCCCTCCCTCGTAGTGTATCTATAGGCCTATTCTGTCTTTGGGTGGTTTACCTTCCATACAAATAAATTTTAACCAAAAAAACACACTTTATGGGGGCGCTTGACGGGAAAATTTTATTGTTTCAAACATTTTAATATTTGTACGAGATATGGTTAGTTTTGTAGACATACATTGTGACCATAGTACTGAAATGAAACATTTTAGGCTTTCATAGTTTTTTTTATTATGGCATGTCAAAATCCAAATTCGCATAAAACGGTTTTACGCTTTAAAGGAAAACCAACTGACTTTCCGAACTGAAAATAATTCACATTGAATAATTAAGACGCAGGCTACAAGGTCTCCTATATAAAAGCAAAAAATAAAATACTTCAGTATTTAAGGTTTAATTTCAGATTTAAAAATCTTTCTAACTATTTTTGTTTGTTATCTAGGATACCCTGTATCCTATAACATCGTTATTCGGTGTATTTTTTTTTCAGTTCAGTAAGTCAGTTTGTTTCCCTTTGAACCATAAAACAGTTTTATGCAAATTTGGACTTTGATGAGGTATTATAAAAACTACGAAAGCTAAAAACTCTTCGTTAGAGTAAAAAATAGCCACGCTGTATGTCTACAAAACAAACCATATCTCGTACAAAGATAAAAAATTTTAAAAACAATACAATTTTTCGGTCAAGCGCCCCTTAGCGAAATTTTCTCCGAAATCAATCACTGGGCACAACACATCACGTGGCCGCGAGACACGGGTGCACTTCTGGACAAATCTGTTGACTAAAGGAAGCTGTTTGTCATTACTATCCTACACTATCATAACCTCTCAGTCAGTAAAAATAACGGAACTTTGAGCGCCCGTCAGATGTCTTGGCTTGCAGAGCGATCGCGTTCACCTAATACGCAACACAATTCATGCTATAAACAAGAGAACGGTTAAAACGATTGTAGTGGTGCTACTTTTAAAAATAAATTCAGCTCATAATGAACAACTTTCTCGCTTTCACCTCCCATCTAACTTCAATAACAAAAAAGTTTGTCACTGGCCAACTTTTTAATGTTTCTTTATGTATATAAACGCACAAAAGGTTAGAAAAAACTTGTACTCGATTAAGGAAGAAAATTTTTACTCTTATAATTTCTTCGTTGGCGTCCAGATATAAGAAGTTACGCACTATAAAAATCTTAATAGGATTTTGCTATTAATTCGTAAGATGTTATGTTATATATTTAACGATGCATGAAAACAGTATAAGTACAAGTTTTTGTTTTCGAATTTTTTTAACGTATTATAATGGTGCAAATTATGAAACTAATACATCGCTAGATGCGCGTTTTGATGCTGTACAATATGCGAAAGTTTTATGATCAAAGTTACAAAGTGAAATTTTATAATTTTTGGCAACAGCGCGCCGAAACACTGGCAGTGCTTATAGTAGTTACCGTGCAATGAAAAGAAAGAGCAAATGCCCAAATAACTCTGTAGGCCTACTGCAATCTAAGAAGAGAAGCTACTTATCGTATAGGCCAGCCGGCCAAACTATTGATTTTGTAAATACAATTAACAAATGAAAAATTGTTCTACAGTGGTTAGCAGTAGTCCTATACGCAAAAAAAAATCGTTACGTTAGTTTAGGTTAGTTTAAGTTAAAAATAATTCGTTCGGTTAGTTAATATAAACTAACCTAACGATTATTTTTAGCCTAAACTAACGTAATGAATTATTTTTGGCCAGCAGTAGTCCTACGAAAAAAGTCGTTAGGTTAAGTAAGATAAGTTAGGTGGCCTAACCTAACCGAACGAACATTTTTCATAGGACTACTGCTCACTACTCTAGAATTATTTTTCATCAATAAACTGCACTGTACTTCTAAAATCAATTAGTTTGGTTAGTACACGATGAGTAGCTACTCTTCACATTTACCATGCGTCAATTTCATTGTCTTCAGCAATGTATGTAACAAACGTTTGTAAAGCACTAAATAACGGCAGTGAATTGGTTATTTGCACCTGACAATTGAATCAGTTATTTGAGAAACACAAGTCACATTTAAGAAAGAGGTGCTAAATAATTGAAAACTGAAAATGTGTGTTTGGATAAACTTTTCAAATACGGTACTGTGATTTAAAAAAAAATGTTGGGGTGTACTGTTTACTTCTGTGTTGAACATTTTGAGTTTCGTGCTTTAAAGAATAAATGTGCATAAACCCCTGCAATAAAATTATGACTAGTGGTGTTTCTCAAATGACTGATTCAATTAGTAAGTTTGGAAAGATACTAATCACGTTTAAAAGTCCCTCCACGTGACTATTACGTGCACATGAAGAGCAAGAATGGTACACAGTCTCAAGCTGCACTACGTTGTTCGCTGAAATGTCCTCGGGCACCAGACCAAATGCTGGTTCATTCACGTGACCCATAAAATCACAGCTCACGTCCCAGTATCCGTTTATTATACTACTTGAACTTTGTCCCCGGACACAACCAGGACTCCTCCTTCACGCTGCTCCAGCGGTAAACTTGAAAGAGACAGGACAAATTTGTGGGTTCACTGCCCTGTCGGCTAGTCTCCGAGAATATCTGCGTACTCAAGTATACGGCAGAAGTTCATAAGCTGCTCGCTGACACAGCTGTGACTAGGGACAGGAATTTTTGGTGAAAAGATTTTTGCCCCAATTTGTTTCAGTGCCTTACGTGCACACCTGCAGCTCAACTTCATGGCTATTGACAAGAGTCTTTCGTGCAGAGTTGTTATTCATTTGACTGTGCCAATCAGCACACGGATAGTTGCGACACACCACGTCTGTGATTTGCGGGTTTAACCTCAAGACGTTGTATGTTACGGCATCCAATCACTGACCACAAAGCAGAGATGCAGGTGTGCACGTAAGGCACTGAAACAAAGTGCTGCAAAAATCTTTCCGTCACGATTACTTGTCGAAAAGAAGTTTTCACCGCTTGGATTTAATAACTTGTGTGCACATCTGCATTTCTGCTTCATGATCAGTAATTAGCTGTCTTAACTCTCTCTTGTCTTGACAAATCACAGACTACGATGTCGCAATAGCCTTATATACCGACTTGACTGAGAAAAAAACTTGAATCAAAGCTGCCGATGTGCACGTAGGATATTGAAATAGAATTGTGAAAAACCTTTTTGAAAGAGCCTCGATTTTGTCGCGAAAAGATATGTTGCACAATTTTGTTTCAGTGTGCTTCATGGTTATTGGCAGCGAGTCTTTGTTCACAGTCTCTCATTTGACTACACCAATCAGAGTGAGATAATCATTGTGGCACCGTACGTCTGTAATTTTCAGGAAGGAACCCAAGACACGTGAGAGTTAAAACATCCTGTCACTGACCGTGAAGCAGAACTACAGATGTACACATAAGTCATTAAAACCAACTGATGTAAAAATCTTTTCACCATAAAATTGTGGCTCTAATTCCCGAGAAAAACACCGTGGCTCTAAGGCACGCATTTACTTGCTCCTGTATTATAGTTAGAGACGATTATATATCGCGAAAATTGTTCGCGCCAGCATACCCTTGAAAAAACTGTTGTTTCAGCAACATGTATGATTGGGTGATATAGTCTGAAACAACGTAGTTGCATGCAGACAAATATGATAGGGGTCGGAAAATTTCGCAAATTCAATGGTCTACAAGTTAGAATCAACTATCCTATGTATACTCAAGCCCCGACCATTTGTCCACTAGCTGCTACTCACTGGAACAACAGACAATGAGCGTATATACGTGGCTTGAGTATGCATACGACAATGGATTATAGCTAGGGACCCTGGTTTTCCGCGAAAAGAATTTTGCCCCACTTTGTTTCAGTGACTTACGTGCACATCTGCAATTCTGCTTCATGATTATTGGCAGCGTGTCTGTATGAAGAGCTGTACATCATTTGACTGAGTCAATTACAATAAAATCTCTGCAACACCTCACGGCTGTGATTTACTGGTAGAATCCCAAAGCTCGAGAGAGTTAAAATATCCAATCACTGACCACGAATCTTCATGGTGGACAGTCGTGTGTGGGGTGCCGCAAGGGTCGGTTCTCGGCCCCTTATTATTCTCAATATTCATTAACGACCTACCAGCATTACTTAAGAAATGTAGTTATCACTTGTACGCTGATGACTTACAACTTTACTTGTCAGCCCCGTTAAGTAAGGTTGAGGAATTAGTGACCAGTCTCAATAATAACCTTAAGTCTACTGCCTGTTGGTCCGTGAATAATCAATTATGCCTTAATCCCGTAAAAACACAATGTATGCTTATAACGTAGCACAGGACTATCAGTGAGTGCTGAAAAATAACATTACCTGAAATTATGCTCGCAGGATCGCCGATACCGCTTGTTCAAGAAGTCACTTATCTTGGTATTATTATTAGTAATGATCTTACATGGTCAAGACAGGTAGCCAAAATATGCAAGTCTTCATACTCCACCTTACATATGCTCAACAAAGACAAACGCTTCTTAAAACAGTCTGCTAAAATAACCCTCGTTCACACATGAATATATCCTATCCTTGATTACTGTGACGTGTTGTTCGTAGATATTGACGAGAAGTCGGCGACAAAGTTGCAACGTATACAAAATGCTTGCGTTCGTTTTGTTTTTGGTCTAAAGCCTCGTGATCGCGTCTCAGAATTCATTGACAAACTTAACTGGCTACGTCTTAGCGAGAGGCGCTTACTTCACAGCTTAGCTCTTACGTACAAAACCCTGTTTGCACCAGAATTAAGTCCCAAATACCTAGTAGACCTATTCCGGCTAAAATTCCTGGGGGAAAATCATAATTTCGTAACACGCTCCAAAGTATCGCATCAGCTGTCCATTATTGCTCATAAATCACGCTCTTTCTCAAAGTCTTTCACTGTCTCTGTTGCTCGGGCATGGAACTCTCTACCTGTTCAAGTGCGGAATTCGTCAACACTCCCGGCTTTCAAACGTGGCGGCCATAAATATATTATGAGTATGCGATCAAGAATCAGGAAAAAGACAAGCGCTTTTAAGTCTAGTATTTCCTTGATTTTATTGTTATTATAAATGATAGTAGGGCCTACTTCCTTACATTGTTACACCTTAAGTATACTTATGTAGTACTAATGTTAATTACTATATCATAATTATGTTTGTATATCACTTATTAATTTAAATTTTACACTTTTCTTAGGTAGTTATTTACAGTAGGTTTTTACCTAAGTTTTAATTATGTGTAGTCCTATACAGGTATAAGTTATATTCCATTTCTCCTTGTATATTGCTTTTTCGCTTATGTTCTCTATATAACTGTAGACTCATTACAGCTATATTATTCGATATATATTTTTTTCCTAAATTGTTGTTGTACTAACTTACTGAATGTTACATTTGTCACCATAAGTATTAGGTTTACTTCTCCATAATTTTGTATGACATATCGCATTACTTAATACTATTTTAATTTTTTTATTGTAGCGTCTTATATGCTATCGTTTTCCACACACAAATTATATTTTGTATGCAATATTATTAATTACTATTTGTTTACTTTTTTATATTGTAAGATATTGTGTTCTGTGTTTCTGTATTTTAATGATAATGGTTACGCGTAAGAGAAGGTTAATGCCTTAACTTCGACATTTAAATACAGGCATTAAATAAATAAATAACGCGCATTTTGCTCCCAAGTAGGATAGGGCTGAGTAGATCCGGCCACGAGATCGAGTTGAATGTTTACTGATTCCAAACACCGCTAGACTGTACTCGCGCAAGATTGCCGACCGGTTTTTTGAGAGTAAAATCTACTCCGTGGGGTAGATGGAATAAGTTTTCCGTAAGTGCCTAATAACGCGCATTTTGCTCCCAAGCAGGATAGTGCTGAGTATATCTGGCCTCGAAATCGAGTTGAATATTTACAGATTCTGGACACCGCTAGACTGTACTAGCCCAAAATTTTACCGACCGGTTTTTATAGAGTAATATCTACTATATCGAGTAGATCGACTAAGGTGTCCGTAAGCGCGAAATAACGCGCATTTTGCATATTTCTAGCAGTAAGGAACGAGTACAGGTGACAACTTGGCGTGGGATAAGTCGTAGCTATAGCTGCGTCACATGTAAGGCGGATTGGATAGCATTCGTGATAAAGGAGCCACATAATCGCTCTGTGGTGTAGTGTGATGGTGTCAAATGATCGTTATCGGCCTGTCTCTGTGCCTTCCCCCTACCATGACTCACACCGATACATCACATTTATAACGGTCGCTCAGGATCGGAGCGAAGGTAACTAGGAAGGAAATGCAACGCAAAAGTGAAAGTACACGAATTTTTATGTTTTGTGCCATGCAATGACTTTTCTTTCGGATAAATTTATGGAATTGTAACCTAACTGCAGAAAAAATACGTTTGTTATCGATATTATTTTAGAAATCATACATTTTGTTTGCAGTTACCATTGTTACAGATCCAATTGCAGCTCAGCAAATAATAACAATGTTCTATCCTATCCTACAGTTAGATTAAAGTTACGTAATTTACCAAATAGAAAAATTACAACACAAAATACAAAAATTCAAGATGGCGACGTACTCTCACTCTTAAGGAAAGCTTTAGACGCCCGTCTGGTGGCCGTGTGTTTGTGTGAGTGAGGCACGGCACCGAGGACGATGTTGACTGGTTCATCTGGCGCGGTATCGCCTCTACCGCAAGACACTGGAACAACATGCAGTGGTATCGTAGATCACTCGCCTGACTGACACTTTCAGTGGCTATCCCATCTTTTTATTGGTGGAAAGTTTTAAGTAAAGTCCAAAACACTTCCCCAGTGTAGTTTCACACGAATGCCGTGAGTAATAATAGATTGAAAAAGCCGTTTTTAGCCATTTTGAAGGGCTCCGAAATGATTTTCTATGTAACGAGGTGTCTTCAAGCTACCATTCTGAAATCGTTTGAAGTGTTTGTTCTTTTCGTAAACGCGCACATTAGAAACATGTTGAGAAGTTTCTTAGAAAAAAATTGTTCTGCTGCACGCAGCAACGCTGTTTGCATGGCAGGCACATTAAGGCCTTGTTTCCGAGTTCTGCATTGATTTAGAAAATATTTTTTTATTGCTACCTAATAATCATATCAAAATTTCGCTCCACAGTTTTGACACTTATATGTTGTAATTTAGAGCGGAATTTTTTGTAGAAATGTACTGAACGGTTTTTTAGATTTCATCACCCAAATTACAAAGTTTTTTTGTCGTGAAAATACGCAAAAATGAAGCAAAATACTTTTTACTGATGAATTGTACATTATTTTAAAAAACGCATCCACAGTATTGTGCCTCGTGTGACTGCACATTGACTCAACAATTTCAAAGCTTTCGGTGAAAAAATATTAGAGTCATTGTCACCAGCCTGGAAAAAAAAAAAACTCAGAAACAAGCCCTTAAAATCCAAGAGTTGCATAAATAATTTTTTTAGAATGTCAAAAGTTTGAAGTAAAACTATTATAAGTATTAAGAACGTGACGTCGGGAGCACTGCGCGCGCGTTTACGACTCTGGGCGTAGAGGCGATATCACAATACATCTGCACTGTAAAAAAAATTGAGATAAATTTACTCGACATGTAATGGAAGCTAATTACCTCTACAAGTGAGGGAAAATTACTCAACACGTGTCAAGGAAAGTTACTCAACTGGTAATGTAATTTTTCATTACATATTGGCGCAAGTCCTCTAGGACAATTTGACATTACGCGCGAGCGAAACTTCCGAGTGGTTGTGTGGCGAATACACTACCTTGCGGAAATTTCCACACATGTTCGGAAATCAGACTTTCCTCTCAAGGTTGGGGAATATTACCATACATATGATGAGTTACATTACTAACTTCTTTTTACAGTGTGCCGGCCGACGTCGCTCGTAGCGCCTCATCGATTTTCACCTCAAACACACTAACATAACCTTCACCAGGCGGCCGCCTTAAGTTTAGTGAACCCGCGAATTTTTTAAACATCTGTTCACTGGCCGCTGATCGACCTTCAGGCGTGACCAGGAGGCAAATTAATGGGTTTCTGACAACCTGGTTATTTCCTAAGGTTTAAACAGAAACAAATTATTCAAAATACAATAACTAATAATGATAAAATAAAACTAATGCACGTAACTTAAGCATGGTTTGAAGTCCTACTAGCTCTCGAATATATCCGCGAAAACTTAAGGTCCCCGTTAATAGATACCCGAATTCCGCAAAAAGAAAATCACTGTCTGGTTGTATTTTGAAACACTTTAGCTGACGTCCGTCCCCTCTCCAATGACTGGATGATAAGATATGTTACTAGTCTTCAAGTTCTGCCTGCGAATTACAGCCTCTTTATGTCGCAGTAACCTACTTCTGGTCGACCTAGTCAAATGACATGTCACATGTACAACTGTCCACTCACTGGAGCTGCAGACAATGTACAAGTATCTGAGGACATAGTGTACACAGGACTGTGCAGTCCAGCCAGCTGGGCGTTGAACCCGCGACATTCCCGGGACTCTGCCAATAAGGGAAGGAGAACTGCCGAAATACCTGTGAGGTAGTGAAATATAACTTGTGCACTATCTCTAACCATTGCATTTTGCGTATAAATGGAGACTATAGCACGTGGCATATCGTTCTGCACAGTCCTGTCCCTCTCCTTTTCCCATCATATGTGAGAGTTTAGGTTAGTTTAACTTCCTTTAAGTTGGTTAAAATTATTTAAAAAAAAAAATAGTGCTATGCACTGAAGCCAAGGACGGTTTTGTTACGTCAGGAAACTACAACAGCAACAAGGTGGTACTTCAAATCGTCGCACCTGTGGCGCGTGTTGTGTTAGCGCATGTGCAGACTCTCGTTCCTTCGTAGTATAGTCTCTATTTAGGCACTAGTACCTAAAATAAGGGCGGACGGACGCGGTCTTACCTCGGCAGGACGATGAGGTAGCGGTGGTGCGGCGGCTTGTTGTCGTCCACCTGGTCCCAGTAGCGCAGATCGAGGCCGTAGAGCCTCAGGGCGCGCTCGCGTTCCTCCTCGACGACACGCTCGTACAACTCGAGCGCGTAGTGCGGGTCGGGACGGCCGAAGAGCGCCCGCACGGCTCGTGACGACGGCTGGCTCTTCACCTCGCTGCCGACGCCGAGCGCCGCCTGCAACCTCTCGCCTCCGGGCGCGCGCATCTTGTGCCGGACTTGGGCTAGCCACGCCGCGCTGCGTCCGCCCCTCCCTCCACGGTCGCGTCAACCCCTCCAAGCTTCGCATACACCCTCCCTCCGCGTCGCATCCACCCCTCACCCGCATACAGTCCACCTGACCCTGCGTAGCATCCACCATCCCAGCAATGTCGCAACACTTATGTCTCGCCGCTGACACAGTGCAAGCTTTCGGGTATCATCGGACGGAATGCGAGGGGTTGCTCGGGTACTTCCGTGACTCAGCATCGCTTGCCTATCCCCTCTCTCAAAGCATCGCTTCCCTTCCCCTCTCGCAACACTCTGCGGCCAAACTGGCCAAACACAATTCCCATTTCCCACGCAGGCAAACCGTGCTGTATGAACACGGAGAAGGGGGGGAAGGGCAGTGATGCGTCGTAGTCTATACCAAACATTATCGCTCGCTCTTTTTGATATCGCGCCAATATATTTCTCACTCACTATATATATAAGCCATTAGGCATATTTGTTACGGGCTCCGCCTACCTGTGTGTTAGTGGCTCAGACGTGATGCAGCTGTAAGGACGACCTTGATTCGTGCCAAGTGCTGAACTATTTATAGCATACAAGATTTCCGCCGATCAATTTGTACCATGTGACTCTCTTGTTTCTACTTTTTTAATGATTTATTATTAGCTTAATTTTCGACATATGTTCTCGTTTAGGAGTAAAAAATTAATATCTCTATAAAAGTATAGGAACAAGATAGCTTGGCATTAAGCGTGGTCATATAATTTTATTGGTGAAAAGTCTGTAGCAAAGTTCAGTGCAGCTTCATATTACTGAAATAAATGGTTGCTATTTTAATTATCTTTGCAGCCAATGTAATTCATGTTGCACTTGTTTGGTAACTAATGTGTTAATTAAAATTTTTGTTTCCACAAACCAGTAGCTTAACAGTTTTATTCATATCTGATTTTCGGTATTTCTGTAACATTTTACATCTTTCCACCACATAAACTGCTGACATCTGAAAAATTATTAAATCGATTACTAGGTATTTACGTAAGTCACATTCTTATTCAGAAATAATCTCGATATCTGAACACGTCTAAGATGTACAGTAGAATACGGGGGCTGAGTTAGAGGCTCCCTGCAGAATTTTAATTTTTTTTAACAATTGTAATATTTTTACGATGTGCGTTTATCTTTATAGACATATACTGTGACTATTTTTACAGTCATGAAAAGTTTCTAGGTTTCATAGATTTTGTGTAGAGGCAGGTCAAGCTCATATTTGCAAAAACGGTTTTATACAAGAGACGAAAATCATTTGACTTATAGTAATGAAATAATTTCACACTGAAAAACAATGTCACAGGTTACGTCGAGATATTTCTGCATTGAAAATTTTTGTTTCTTTAAAAAATTGCCAATATTCGGGCATTTTTTTAAATATGGAAAATGTCAATGCTGGTTTTTATACATGTATTGACGTAGCCCGTGCCACTGTACTTCACAGTGAATTAATTCGTTTCGTGTATAAAACCGTTGTAAGCAATTTTGTGATTGGACATATCACTGTGCAAAAACTGTGACAGCTAGAATATTTTCATTACCGTAAAAAAATAGTCACACTGTATATCTACACAACAAACCGTAACTTGTACAAATATAAAAATTGTTAAAACAATTGAAACCACGTTTGGTATTTTCACTGTACTTAGAAGTTGAATTTCAAAAAGTTATGAAACTGCTTTTTACCGATATGCGTAGGCGTAGTGACTGGAGCACTCGCCTCCCCACCAAGGTGATCCTGGTTCGATTCCCAGCGGGGTCGGTCACCGGACTTTCGCATGTGAGAATCGTGCCGTATGATACCGCTGGTCGGCGGATTTTCCAGCGCCGCTCCATATTCACATCACGTCAGCTCTCATCAGCGCTAAAGACCTACATGTTATTGCTGACCAAAATATATCTTCATACAGAGGAAATTACGTTGTGGCTGAATAGAAAAATCTCTAAATGAAACTTGTTTAAACCAATTAAATCGCAAAGAAAACACCGGTACTTAAATTAAATCATTATTTTAAAAACTTCACAGTCTTCTAAGTGTATTGAAATGTGTTAAAGTTTGATACGGTTTTTATGGGCGGATAACATTTTCGCTTTTACTATAAAATTAAAGAAAATATTTGTACTTTGAACGACTTGCCGGGAAGCAACGTTTTTAGATGAACACTTACACTGACCTACGTACTAGCCTCGAAGAATATCTGCGTACTCAAGGCTTCTCGATAACACAGGGACTTCACATGTTTGGGTCTGTATTTAATTTCTTCTGTATTGCTGGTTCAGCATCCTCTAGCAAGTGTCAGCTAAGTCAAGAGTCAATCGCTAAAGAGACACGAACTTAAAGGTGTTCAAAACACACGCGCTGTGGTAGATACAGGACTTGAGGGGGAGGGGGGTGCTGTGGCTGAACGTATTATTATCAGGGGCGTCATTTCAGGTTTATCTTGGGGTGCAAGATTTTTTTCCGGCGACAGTGACCCTGTTGCATCTTTTTTATTAGTTAAGCATGTATAAATTAGAAACTTTAATAATAAAACTTCAGTTTAATGTGCTTAAGTTAGCATTATTTAAATACCAAAATACAAAAAAAATATATTTTACAAACTTAAAATTCTAAATCCAGGGGCGGCATTATTATGTGTATATGTATGACTTGTCTCTACATTTTTAAACTTCAAGGAGGTAGTGCCGAAATTTGCCGTATACTTGCCACTCCCTCCAGAAATTTATGTATCCGCCAGTGCACATGCACGTGGTTTACTTACAGGTATTGCCGTGAAAATCTAGTTCAGTGGTGTCCAGACGTGTTGTTAAGCGGGTGGGAAGGGAGGAAGTGATAGGAAGTGAGAGAGCGAGCGAACGCCTGTGAGGGGAGGAAGCGCTGAATCGAGGCGGGCGGCTGAGTATTTCCGATGATACTCGAATGCTTGCACAGTGTCAGCGGCTAGACACTTGTCTACTTTTACCCTTCCTGCAGCGACGCGTCCACTAACTCCCTCCCGTAACATTACACCCTCCACTAGCTGGCCATGTCTTTGGAAATGTATGCATGTTAGCCGCCGTTTTGGGCATCACATTATGGCGTATCATTTGTTAACGTGTCACACTGCGATAAATTCGTAATGAAGCCCTTTGCCCAAACAAATGGATATATATTCAATATTTTAGTTACGTGACTTATTTGCATTAGTCTGTGAGAGGTTCTTACTATTAAGTGTTGTATCAACGTAAGTGTTCACAACCTCGAAACACCGCAGCATCATGATGTGACGCCCAAAATGGCAGTTTCAGATACATCGCAGCATCTCCTGACTATTCTTATTTTTATGGCGCCCACACCTCCCTACTCACCTACTCAACATACAACGGAAAGTATGAACCTCCTGCTTACCAGCCATCAATATAGGATTGACCACATTAGACTTCACATATGACCACCTGACATATACCATTCACGTTTAAAAGAAGACATTTTATGCTATTTTACCCGCTGGGGACATTGAAAGAAGGGAAACGCTAATGACGGCACTGAAACGATCATCCATAAATGCGGATTCACAACCATACTTAAGTGCGTAGAAAACAAAGAAAGATTTTAAATGCACGTGGTGCCTGGCCTGATGGACTGGCCGCAATGGTTGCCTGTTTGAAGTTATAAATGATCTAATAATAACATTGGTAGCTGTAACTACATTCACAACGCATTTTCTATGACATTATAAGTTTACGTACTCTTTCAGAATGCCCGCTACAGAACACTTGTTTTATGTCACGTCATAACCAATGAGGGTATACTGGAAATAAAAGATCTAATTAATGGCACGAGCTACTTGTGTTATTTATTTTACTTATAGGGTCGTAGTTGCCTAGAGTAAAACAAGGTTTTGTAACGAAATTTTATTTTTACAAATTTACGTTTTAGTTATTTTAAAATCTCAGCAGGAATGTCGTTTCAAATATTTTATATAGCTCGAGACATTACTCGTATCCAGCTACTTAATTACCACAAATATAATTTAAATGCTTTCCTTTTTGTAATTGCCACAAAAATATGTTTTGGCAGTTTAATGATTAGTTCACTAATATCAACTTCCAAAAAAAAATAATACACATCATACAACTAACATGAAGTTAACGATTTAAATGTGCATTGAGTCACAACTTTAATAATGTAATACATAACATGTGCCAATCAACTTCGCGTAGTCTACGTACGCACAGCGTACATAACATTTTTGGATTGTATTCACGACACTGGCACTGTAGAATTCAGACGTTCGGGGACGAA
The DNA here is from genome assembly GCA_003012365.1 of Medauroidea extradentata. Taxonomy (NCBI): domain Eukaryota; kingdom Metazoa; phylum Arthropoda; class Insecta; order Phasmatodea; family Phasmatidae; genus Medauroidea; species Medauroidea extradentata. Next base: position 46,407 of record PNEQ01054640.1, read on the forward strand.
TTTATTTCCAGAGTAAATGCCGGCAATAGATGACGCCACATTTAAATAATGAGTCGATCCTATAAAGTCGAGGCCTACAAGTACGGAAGCGGTAAGGGCGACACAGAATGCGCATCACGGCTCTACCTAGCCTCTAGGAGCAAGTCACTGAACTGACGTTCAATCTTATCGCCGGCAACCCGCCTCTACGAGACTTTCAGTGCTGACTCTAGCATTTTACGACGTAACATTTAAATAAATGCGTAAAGTGTGCGCCCATACCTTTTTAAAAATTGTGCACCAGTATTTTCATGCTTAAAAAGGACAACGAACACCCCATTTTCACGGGGATGCGGTGGTGGAGGGGTCAGACCTCTCGCCTCCCACCAAGGCGATCCGGGTTCGATTCCCGGCGGGGTCAGTCCCCAGATTTTCGCATGTGGGAATCGTGCCGCTGGTCGGCGGGTTTTCTCGAGGATCTCCCGTTTACCCCATTCATTCCGGCAATACTCCATACTCACATCATGTCAACCCCCACCAGCGATAAAAACCTCGCTGTTAAGCGCTGACCAAAATTTCTCACTCACTCTCACCCCATGTTCACCATTTACGGCAAAGTAAAGTAGTTGAGATACGTAGAGGACGTGAAATGGATACACGTGTGTGTAAAGTTATTTGAGTGATATTCCAAAGCAGACATAACTTACGCAAACTGTGAAAGTCTCGAATAATCTGACAATGACTGAAGTTGTGCACATCTTACGACGGCTTGGAGAGAAACACCCCTCTTTAAAATTCGTGAATACCTGGTGCTTGGATAGTCTTGTATTGTCTCACGTGAAGCGCTTATTTACGACCATGAACACACTTAAAAGCACACTTATTACTTTTTAAAAACTCAGCATACTTGTTCGAACAATTATTTTGGGGCCCCTCGAATCTGCTAAAAACGGCTTGCTGTTAAGATTGTCGTAACACCATCTGCCCTCAAACTAACATATCGATTGGATGGTAAAGTCAAGCTTTGCTACAGAGAAACCAAGGCTCATCAATCATCATAATATATCTCCATACAGGAAAGTGCAAAAAAAGATGCGTACACGTTGGCCTTTACTTCATAGTATCCAAAAATAAAGGGTTGGGGCCACCACTTAAGGGGCTTCCCTAGACTTGCTGCGTTTGTACGCGTGAGGCAGGAGCGGTGAAGCCGTATGTAATGCGTTATATCATCTCCGCGCAAGCTACTCAGTTGGCATGCAGTGCTTTACTATTATCCTTTTTTCCTATAAGACTTCAAGCGGTGGCCACATTATTTTATTTGTGGCTGGCATAGTTCAAAATCTAACGCTTGTTTGTATAGTTGTGTTTTTCGAGTCCGGTTGTTAATTTTACAGATACGGCAGTTTGAAGGCCATTCTGAGGGATCCGAAAATAATGTTTTAAATAAACATGCTGGATTTTCGAAACAATAGTGACATAGTTTTAAGTGCGTGTTCTTTTAGTAGGTATACAAATATAATGCGCGTTTATTAGTTTCGGCAAAAAAAAAGAATACTCGCAACTCGCTGCAAAGCATTTCAAGAGCAGGTAGGGAGGCCTCTTAAGAGTGCGTGGTAGACAAATAAACGCTGAAAACATCAACTGATTCTACACTTTTTTCGAAGCCGATATGGATAAAATACTCAATGACAATCCTAAGTAATGGTATTTGCCAACTTTGTGAGTAAACAAGTATCCAAAATTACTAATTCTGTACGCGTGATCTCTTGCGCCGCATTTAGGTGCACGAGGTTCCGGCGTCAGATGTGCCTCAGAAGTTCGTAACACTGGAAACAATTTTGTTTAAAACGTTGGTTCAAACTATTGTCTGGGATTGCTATTGTTTGTTTTTCGCAAATTGGACATGTTCTCTTTTATATACTTTTTTTTAACGATATTAATGTATTACGTTCAAACGAGAGCAGATATATAATTTTGTCTAGCAGTTTTGTTTAATATCATTTTCTCCATGTTGGCTGATTTTTTCAAGACTGTAAATACTATGGCTTTAGCTAATCATTTAACTAACGAAATTCGGGTTAATTGACTTTTTAATCGAAAAAAATAGCTATCACGACAAAATCTATTTCAAACAAAACTGCCTATCAGATTTTTGATACATGTTATCTTTTAACTTTTAAAAAATAATCATCGCGAAAACAGCAGAAAACAAGAGAGCCTGCTTTTAAAGTCCCATAGGAAAAAGACTAGAAGGAAAACCTTGCATGCCATTTTGGCGCGCTGTGAATAGAGGCGATGTGCTTCCCGTCAAGCGTGATACTAATGTCTTTCATCGCTCCGCTGTTTCCAAGCGTCTAACGCGGATATTTGAAACCAGTATGCAATACTCTTAAATGTGATGATAGTTGTCGCGCGAGGAGTGAGATAACGGCATGCTTGTGTTTCTCCTGGGAAGTGTTTGTCAGCGCGTGTCTCCAGAGGTCTGGGTCAAAGTCGCCTGACAAGACCCGAGAAGAAGCTAGACCCTCGCCTAAGTGATGTGTCTTCGTTTACGCCGAGCAGGTTCGTCCTGCCGGAGATAATGTTCCCTTGTGAAGCACCAGCCCAGAGAGTCGTGTTGTTCTCACTAAGTGACTGGTTAGTGTCTCACTCGGGTCAGCAAGTCACATGCACAAACACGGCCGTTATTTACGGGGTGACGGGGACATTATCTCAAACAGTAACTGAAGGGGACAAGTCTTGTATGAGAGGCGGATAATCGGTAAAAAGTGTAAAGCAAACTGAACTACTCAGGAGAATATGCACACCTGGGGGATAGGGAGTAGCACTTGGGGTATGTGGCCCCACTTGGGATAGGGGAAATTTTTTAAATTTTTTATGTACATTTATATTCGCTCTGGTAGTACAGTACTGTAGCAAATTCACAAATTACGGTTATGTGAGCTATTTAAACTACGGTACGTGATATTTACAGTGAGCGCCTTCCGTCATCTGTGCGGCACTGCGGAATAAACCAGACCCTCGTGTACGCAGTGTTGCCTACACACTAGGCTCTGTGGCACCACGCCAAAACTTCACGTGCGTTTTACACGAAAACTATGAGTCCTAGACAGTCGTTACATGAGGGCCTTTTTTATTACTAAGTCCACATTACCCAATAATTTACTTTTAAATGTTGTATTATCCTTACGTTAAAAAAGTTGTCAGCAATTTAAAGGTGGCCACTCCTTTTATTTTCGTAAGGGTAGAATGTATCAACTGGCGTTTACTGTTGGTTTGTCGGCCGTATTGTCATGAAGTAATATCTTGAGCTTTTGTGTTCACGTCGATTAGTATTCGGTTTGTAGGGAAATGAAATCTGTGAAATTTGATTTTTTAAGGCGAACTACTCCCTTAATATTACGGTTACGTACAAAATGTCTAATATATTTTCTACTTTATTTTTCACAAGGAATCACCTGTCGGAGTTTGTCGGTGTTTTTGTGAACACTCTGTATATTATTTTCAATTTAGGTTTTAATTATTTTGTATAAAACCATGATATTTATAATGTTCTGTTTAACAGAAACTTAAAATGAAATGTTTTAACATACAAAATAATTTTATAAATGGTAACAACTAGGGACCCTTATTTATGGTGAAACGACTTCTGCAGCAGTTTGTTTCAATTCCTTATGTGCAGCGCCGCGCAATGGACAGTGATAGAATGTTCTTAACTCTTGCGTGTCTTAGTAATTTTATTGCAAGTCACAGACGTCTGATATCGCAGTAACTTTATTTTCACTTGATACGAATACACGCTGTCGGTAACAACGAAGCTGAACCACACATTTTTCGGATAAGGTATTCAAACATGATTAATGAAGAAATCTTTTACCGAAAATCATGGGTTCCTAAAAATAACACAAAATCAGACGCGAGTGACTTTCCGAGGGGAACAAAAAGAGAGAGAGAGAGAGAAACAGTGACTCAGAATAGGATAACAGGCAAACAGTTAAATTAAATAAAAATTAATTGTACTTTATAACTGTAATTTATTTTCTAAAATCTTAAATTTTCGTTTAAATTATGTTTATAATAGGCCTAATAAGGTTTGCTGTTTTGGCAGTCCAAATGATACATATTATCTTTGCTGGCATTGGAAAGCTCATTATTCTATGTTCTTTGTATTTCTCTGCAGAGTAGTAATTTTACAAAAATAGTTAAATTTCATTGCAATACTTGCTTGCTCTCTCTTTATGCATATATTACGAAACGTGGTTTGTCAAGATGTTAGTGAAGCAGATAGCATATAAAATAAAATATAGAAGGATGATAATCGAACGATTCTTGCACTCGACACATTCAGTCTCCTGGAGTTCAAAACGCAACATTTACGCTACACAAGAATTAATTTTATATGATATTTCTCATGTGAACACTCACGTAAAACTATCAAAACAACGCTGTTGGAAAACATTGCTCTCGTACATATAGCAGCAAGCTCTCTCCTTGCAGCAGACTGCTTGCTGGTCTCTGTTGACATTTAATACAGATTATTTTTAATAAACACGTATATTTAGGGCTAGGAATAAATATATCGCGAGTTCAACTACCAACATGCTAGAATCCATTATACTGTGTATACCGAAGCCCTACCATTTGTCCATTACCTGCTACTCATTCAGACAGCAGACAATGAACGAATAGACGGGGCTTGAGTATGCATAGGACGTTGAATTCTAGCATGCAGGTGATTGAACTCGCGAATTATTCCTAGCCCTACTTATATTTAGTTTTAAATCAGACACGAACACGACAAAAAATAATAACGTGTAACAATGTTTTGGTGTATCCACGCTGTTCCTGCTCCACGGTATTTAAAACAAATTAAACAAAAAATCTCGTAAGGCAGCTGCGTGGTGAAGAGTGTGTTCGTGTAGTGAGGCGAAAATCGATGAGGCGTAACGAGCGACGACGGCCGACACACGTATTGTGATATCGCTCTACGCCCTCAGTCGTCAATGCGCACGCAATAATCCCACCGTAAAGTTTTTTACTAATGGGTTTCAAGAGTTAACTTTGTAATTTTATTAAACCCGTCTCTACAACAAATATACAATTTATAATTGTTTATTAATAATAATCGTTATTAAGAGAGAGAGAGAGAGACCAGCAAGCAGTTTAAACAGTTCAATTACATAAACTTTCTTTGTTGTGAAGCGCGCAGATAGTATGAATATTCACATTATTCAAGAAAAATGCATTTCAAAGGATGTGATTTGGGAATAAATACATAAATTCCAATAAACCTATTAGTTTGATAGTCTACTTACTTTTCCCTTCAAATTTTTTACATAGACAGTCCTTGTAACTTGAAAAACAAACAATTTTACAATGAATGTTTCGTACATTTACAAAACTTTGTAATACTACATATAAGGAAATGCCTTTTATGTTTTACAAAAAAATTTACAGTAAATATTGTCTGTTCTCCTATTCGTTTTGTGTAGTCTTTCTGGTACACTGACTACATTTTACTTCTGGAATTGTATGTATTTGATATGTTGATTGATAACAGCTAATAATGGCTTTTATTTGGGTTTTACTGTGGATTTTCCACTACTCAGTAACATTAGGTCGCAAAATAGCGCACGTCCATGAAAATTGTTCGTTTGTTAGTAAGGTTGTTTAGCAAAATAAACACTCATACATCTGGTTATTCTGGCATATTGCGACCGTCTTATAAAATAATACTAGCACTACGTTAGGTTTATTAGCTGCGTAATACAAATAAGTAGAACCACGTATCCCGTACGCAAACAAAATCTGGCAAGGATTGTGCGGGGGACAAACCCTGACCATCTAGGCGGAAGGCTGCCGTAGTGTCCGAACAGCCGATATTACCCATTTTTCGCTGGTATTTAGGTACTTTTTCTTATCGCATTTAGATTGTGTAGTTTGATGATTCGTGAATAAGCTAGTTCATAATAACTTAAATGATAGTCTGTATATGTCTGGATTAATTTTCTTTGACAGTCATCTATATCGCAATGGAATATGTCCAAGGAAATAAATCCAGTCATGCACTCCCATTGCGCATTTCTTTCAAAGATCATAGTCAGTATATGGGTTTCCTTTTTCGGTTTTGAGTGCTTTTTACTTCTTCGTAGCTATACACGAAAAGTGTAACAGCTAAACCAACTAAGTATTTTGTCGTAAAGTAGATTATGTGTGTATCTCATTAATATTTTCACGTTTATGTGTGCATTCTGTGACTCCTACTGCTTACCACTTGTCAATTTAATTATTCTTGCTTAACTTATTTACTGTTTTGTTTGTCCCAACTCAGTGGTTTAATAGCCTGGTCGTATCAATTTGGTATAAATTTTTTGTGAATACTCTAGCCCACATATTTTCAGTATTAACTATTATTTTTTTTTTAAAGCTGGTGTATATTTCAGAATTTGTGAATATTTTACGATAAAAATTCTAATGTAGGAGAAGGAAATTATGCCTAATCTGTGATTTAAAAAGCTGATATTTTGTTACGTGTGCATATTTTTTTTATCTGCTAGTAAACAAATTCTGTATCAAGTAACTTTCAACTTCAAGAAAACTATAGTAGAAATATGTATTTACCAAAAATTTTTCTCTGCGAGAAAGTGTGAGTCAGACTGTATTAGACCCTTTCCAACACTTTTAAAACATTCTTTGTATAAACCAAAATTTCGTTATTGCAAATTATATTTTTATTTCGATATAAATTATTGCAAAGTAGCTTTGTTGCAAAGACATATTTTGTTCAAAGTCTACAGCAATTATTAAAATAATTGCCTTAATATTAGACAAAATATATCTTTGCTACAAAGAAAAGAAAAAATACTCAAAGAGAACGTCGTAAATAATAAGGTAAGATATGTTTTTTTTAAGTTCATTGTTTGTAACTATACAGTTCAGAAACATAAGCTAAAATTACCGCAAGTGTAAAGTACATTTACCTGTCAAATGTATTGGTAAAATAGACTAATCTGCAATAATAAAACTATTTAGACTTGTTTGAGTAAATTTTTATTGGTATAGTTCATATGACACACTACTTTAACTAAGATATCAACATTGTTTGACAGTAGTGGTCGAGTCAATACATCTAACGTCAGCAGCTCAGCGCGCTAACACTTCTCTACCGTATGTCCACAAACTTCATTGAACATTTTTTTGCGAGGTACACAGACATGTTTGCTTATATCGTACGACCAGTTTCCCTCACGCATTCGTGAGATTTCACATTTGTATAGCCTATGTGAATTTTACCGTACAAGGCCGTAGTTTTTTTTTTTTTCTGGAAAATTAAATACATTTCCCAAATGATCTACGCAACATTACTTATCATTTTTTCAGACAAATTTACTTTCTTCACAGTGTACTTACATATAACAAAAGTCCCGCACATTTGCGCCGGTTTTTGCCTAGTGTACACACACACACACACACACACACACTCTCTCTCTCTCTCTTTCTCTCTCTCTCTCTCTCTCTCTCTCAAGCAACAGCAACATTTCACAGCTCGTTTACAATTCCTCCCTGCCCCTGAACCCTGAAGGTCATCTACATAATTGTTCCAGATAACCCTTGTACGAAAACGCTCTCCTTGTCGTACGCCACTCATTTATTTAATTTCTGATCTTATCTCCCGAGCATGAATGAGACGTCTCAGTGTTTGCAAGTGATACTTAACAACGACTGTATATCTGTGCGAACAGCTGGTCCTGATAACAGACGACATATACGAGACTAGCTCAGAAACAGCGACTACCACAGCAACCAATACACAACTCATATCTACTACATACTGCTAGTAATTATTTCTGATTTACACACTAAATTGAGGAGGGAGTTCTCGGAATAATTTTAAGTGTTTAAATAATTTTTACATTTTTACGAGAGAGTGTTTGTTTTGTAGACATACGTTGTGACTATTTTAACAGTAACGAAAATTTTATAGCTTTCATAGTTTTTGTAGAGTGGTATGCCATAGCCCAAATTTGCATAAAACTCGTTTACAGCACTCAAGAAATGAAAACCGACTGACTTACAAAAATTAAATTATTCACATTGAAGAACAGTGTCGCGGGCTACGTCAAGACACGTATAAAACGGAATCGAAATATCTTGTATTTTTTTAACAATTGCATAAATTTTCCTATTTTTTATTGTAACCATAGCAATTATTATCAAACGCATAATTTTCATATCTGCCCTGCTTGAATCAAATACTACATAATATGTAACTACATAACAAATCAAGACACATTAAAAATTATACTTTCTGTTCAACTGTTGGCATACGCCTTTGCAATATTATGTCGTCCCAGAAATCTTAGCATGAGACAAAAAAAAAAAGATAAACGAAAACAAAAAAAAAATAGATAACAAGCCCTGTTTGTCTGTAGTCAACACCATAAACCAAAACAACAGAACATTAAATATCCCATGAGGAATTAGTCAGCAACAAATAAAAACAATTAAATAAATGTCCAAAAAGTAGTAAAGTTGAAAGACAAAACAAAATGCTCTGTAAAACTCAGGGCACCCCAATTAAGATAGCACAGACAATACTGAAACGAAGAAAATGTTGAACACAAGACAGAATAACAACGATGACATCACAGACAATAGACTAGACGACACAACGATGAAGATACAAAAGAACACAGTAGATTTCTTAGACAAACTTTGCACGACGTTTCGGGAGCTGACGTCTACTCCCGTCTTCAGGTGAAGTAAGAGTGAAAACTGGATTTTTTCAACCAACAAAAAATTCCTAAGGTGTTGGAGGCCCAGGGATAGGGATGAGACCTAGGTGCGTCTCAGGGCTGAGTCCCATACGTCTACCCAAGCAGGAAACATGCAGAACAAGGACACGTGCATCGCGGCTCTACTGGGATTGGACGAACACAGCCACAATCGTGGCCATGTTTACCTCCAATATTGCTAGTTATAACTACTGAAGGGACTGGAAAACACGGGCATAGACACGGTAAAAAAAAACCTCGACAGTGGTAGGACGTGCAATAGCATTCAATTTAGTTTGTAAAAATGATCTACAGAAATAGATGATGGACTGGCGTCTTTATTAAGGCTTTGAAAGCTAGAAGAATTTATTTGAACGGGAGGACTTTCTTTTTTATTATAGTTACTTGGACTGGCTTTCTTTAACTTCACTAACCAGAGTTGAAGGAGTGAAAACTGGAAGGGCATTATTTATAGTCTTTAGCTCTGCTCCTAGCGCGACCAATGGCAGTTGAGCTCTATTCTGATTGGCCGCGCACCTTTTTAAGGACTATCCAGAGGCAAAATGCATAATTTTATATTTGTATGAAACAGTGTTAGTTTTGTAGGCGTTACTTGGGAGTGCATCATCCTCTTACAAAAAAAACTTTAGCTCAGCCAGTTTTCCTATATTGGCATTTCAAAGTTAAATTTTGCACGATTTTAGTTCATACACAGCCCCCCCCCCCGAAAACCAATCACCATAATGAAACGATATAATTTACAGCGAAACACTATGTCACAAGCTAGGGCATTAAGTGTATGAAAACCCAATGCAAAATACTTTTATATTTACAAAATGTTTCTGAAACTAGCAAAAAAAATTTTCTAAATTTCAGAACTTTTTTAAAAATATAATACATTCTTTGAACGGGTTTTTATATACTTAAAGCCCTAGCAAAGGACAAGTAGTTTCACTCTGAATTATTCAGTATATTTATGTTGATTGGTTTTCGGGGAGGGGGGGGGGGGTTGCATGAACTACAAACACGCAAATTTCGACATTGAAATGCCGTTATAGGATACTGGTAGAGCTATATTTTTAAATGGTAATTTATTCCTATAAATGTCTACAAAACTAATACAGTTTCAAACAAATATAAAATTATTACATTCTTCCTGGAACGCCCTTGTATATATATATATATATATATGTATATATATATATATATTTATATATATATATAAAACACTAAAGAATTCCCCATGTTTATTAATTCAATACTTTACTGACTTAATACACTTGTGTTATACACAATAAATGCAGATTCTTTTACTATCCTTGTGATTGGGTGTGTTTTTAGTGCAAATGAAGTTGCATTTTACGTAGTATATTGTGAATTTTTTCCCACACTTGTTCGGTTAGTTTTGATTTTTTGTCTCGCCTTTTTGGTGTTATTTTTGTGTTTTGTAATACGTGTGGAAAGGATCTGCCTGTTTCTCCTATGTACGAACTTCCACACTCGCGTTGGTTTGTAGTTTGATAATTGCTGGTTTCGCCTTTGTAATTATGTTTTTTAATATAGCCTTATATTTTAAAGCGATCTGTCTGTATATTGTACCTGTTGCCTAGTCGTCTTACCTTTTCTGAAAGGCCCCGGACATATTATTGGATCAGTAGAGTTCCTGCAGGTTTTTAAACTTTTTTGTATGATCTAGATATGTGCGGGTTTTCATGTGTTTTTATGGTATTTACAGGGTAGCCATTTACGAAAACCGAAAAGTACTTTTGTCAGGTGGTTATGTTCAGAAGCTAGTGACTCTTTGTCGGAGCAAATAATTTCGGATCTGATGGATAAATTGTGGATTATTTCAGTTTTATTTTAGTGTTTGTCTAATGGTTGGAGATAAAGTAAAGGTATTGGCCTGTGTTGTGTAGGTTCTCTGTATACTTTTGTAAACCAAACAAGGCTTGTCATTTTTATTTTTATTTTTTTTTTAGTTTTTCATTTGATTTTCCTTAGTCTCATTCTAAGATTTCTGGCATGTCACAATATTGCAATGGCATATACGCACAATTGTACAGTACTGTTACAAGTTGCGGGCTAGGTACGTTTGGGGATGGAGGTTTTTGATAAAATAAAAATAATAAAGCTAACCTAGTTTATTTACAACTGTATATAAAAACAACTATGTCTATAATGATTTACCACAATAAATGTCAAACAGAACAAATAACTACTATTTACATAAAGGGGAAAAATACATCTACATAAGTTCTCTGTATATGGAAAGGTTACTAGGCACTCACAATGGTGGACCCAATGAAAGAATACCGAGGAATCTTTTCTGGCCTAGAAACACCTTCTTCCTACTACTTGCTGCGGTCCCACTCGCTGGACACCCTCGAACAGTCATCGCACCCCAATACTTGTCACTATCACTTGAGATCGCACCAGTCACCTGCCAGCCAAAACTCTCTCTCCTGCTGCAGCTCTCCCTTTTATACCCACACCTACATCTCGAATTATCTCGGCAAGACTCTGTTCTCCAACCTCCTGGAAAGACATCGCTTCAAAGCCAAGCACCACCCCGAGAGATAAAGAAGGAACAGGAATATTCCAGATCACGATATTTCCCTCGGTTACCCGATATTGGGTGCAGGTGGTCGCCACCGCACATGGGCGACACAATGTATGCCGAACCTCTTTGTTGTTGCTGCTGCTATATCGGCTTACACTGCTCTCCGATTACAGCGGCATGAAGGTAGTTATCGTGGAGTAATACAATCCATACAGCACCCGAGGAGGCCTTTAAGCGCTGCCGCCACTGTATTGTATTTCGCCGCTCTGTGGCCACGGCGCCGAGGAGTGGATGGGAAGAGAGGTGCCCTAGCTCCGCCACCACAATATCGCACTACACCGCCCAGCCAGACAGTCGCGGCTCGCAACAATATGTTATTCTGTCCCATTTCAAGAAATATTCAAATACATTACAATTTTAATTAATTTTAATTAAACAAATAGAGAAACAGGCTATATTAAAATATATTAATTAAGACAAATGCATTTAACTAGCATCTATGACTAATATACAAAGAAGGCGAGAAAACAAAATACTACACATATTTTGTGTGAGTTTGTTAATGGAATTAACAGCACATCATTTTGATTTGTTCGATAGCTGTACGATTAAACGTAATGAGCAAAGATTTCTCCAAATATATCTATTTCTGATTGACGATACAATGTGAGTCGTTTAAGCTAACCCGGTGGGAGCGTAATCCTGAGGACAAATAATTACAGAAACAATATATGCAACACCAGGTCTGACGTGATTCATCAGGGTGGTACAGGTCTCGAAGTTGGATATTTTAAACGTGTAAATGCATGATAAAATGACGAGCAAGTCATAAGAGAGCGTAATTTCGTATTCAGGTAAATTATGTGGAGGCAAGTAACCAGAAAAAATAATGTTTAAAAAGTAGACCCCTTCATATATTTAACAGGGATTAGTTGTTCCCTATTGCTTATTACTTTGTGACCACGCAGCATCCAAAACGAATAAAAATATCGCTTTAGGAGTAAGTTGTCAACGCGACCGTTTTCACAGACATAACATCGCTTCCTCAACGAAATACAAATACAAATCAAAAAAAATTTCAGTTATGTATGTTCTGAAATAGATGATAGTTTTCTCTACCTAATACAATAATAACATCCCCAAGAAAATAACTCCAAAAGTTAAATTTTATATCATTTCTGCTAGTTAAAAGTACTGATTAAAGAAAGACTAACATTTATACTTTTTAGGTTGCATTAGGATAGTTAACAAAACTTATGTTTCAATGCAAAAACAACATATGTTGTGTTTTGTTTAAAGATCACCATAATCACAAAAAAATCTTACTGTGTGTAAGTACTATAACGGCATTTATTCCAAAATGGCATATTTCGAGTTATCTTGGTATTGCATTTGGGAAGCGACATGTTCAATTGGAAGTGTATGTATGGAAGCCTGGGAGGTAGACAGCCTGAAACACTGTCATGCATGACGCGTCAGTTTCTTAGTGTCATTTGCTTGTCATTTTGTGGTGCATTTACAACATTTCAGATCTCTACATCTCAGGCTGTCTACCACCCTCACGAATCACATTAGCTCCAGTGTTGCATGCATGTTTCCCTAATTATATGTCCTAAGAATTGCACTTCCGCCGGGTTAGCATTGGAGATATTTTACAAAATATTTGCCTCGCCTTGGCAAAATATACGATTACGTATTTGAAACATGAATTTTCTATTATCGCTGCTTTCTAGTTTTCCAAAACTGATTCCCAAAATTTTAAAGGTTTTAATAACGATTTTGTCGTTAATGTATGTATCATATCGTTTCAAAATGAACACATCGCTGGAATTCTTCCACAAAATAGCTCCCACGACAGTTACAAACATCTCCGTAAACATGCCAAGCAGACGGTCTTTATATACAACCATAAATATCAGCAGACGTGCGAGCTTGTTAGGAATATTACAAGGGAAATTGCATTCTGGCACCAGTGGTGTAGCCTCACAGCCCCCACATCAGCACTATTTTAACCTGCTGATTTAAAAACAATTTTTAAAAATATATGACCAATTTCTCAGAACACTTTTATCTCTAAATATGTAGACTTGATAGCAAACCAGACTGTTAATTTGTCTCAATGTTTATTCTAGGATTATTATTACATACGTTTTATATATTTAAGTGTGGGAAAATTGCTGGAAGTCCCTATACACATATATTAAATTTGCCGTCTTCAGCTAAACTCTGAAGAATGCCTGCAAAGAAATTAATAATAATAATAATAATAAATCGTCTTTATTTGGTTACATAGTAAAAGCAATTTTGTCTTCTCTTAGACTGAACAGTCGACATATAATACAAGTGATACAAATTAAAAATTAGCATTCTAACACAAAATTTTACTTATGCTACATACATGTGGAAATAAAACATAAAACACCAAAAAATAATGCGTGATCCTTCCAACAATCTACGGCCAGGTACATAAACTATGAATTTTAGCAAGTAGCCATATATATTAATCGTTATTTATTTATAACTTTTAGAATGGTGAAGTTAAGACATTTTGCCTTCTCTTACACTTAACCATCTACAAACCGCCTCGTATTACATTTACACTTGAGTAGTTACAAACACACTAAAGAAATACGTACAAACGTGACAACACTACCTCTGCGCGAGAGGTTTCCGGATATATAATTATTTTCAATTCAAAACGTGAGTATTTTTGAAATTCGGTTATTATAGAGACCTGGATATTATCATGCTAAAATTATGAAAGTTAAAGCTTTAATTTTTATCAATTTTGTGGTTTCAAGCCCTCTAAATTTTTTCTTGGAAGCAAATCGTACTACTGATTAGTGGTATGCAAATAGACGTTCACTACTAAACATCTACTCGGCATAAAAGTCCCATCGAATTAAGATAAGTGGTTCAGATTTTATCGAGGATTGAGTATTCCGGTCGTTCGCTCGACGTACCCCTTAACGAAAGAACCTGAAGATTTTGGAAATGAACAAACCACGAGGGTACTTCACACGCAGACCCTGAAACAAAGAAGAAAATTCATTGATGTTGTACTCGTGTTTTCTGGCGAAGTATCGCTGTTCGGAAGTAAGTAAAGTTGAACTCAGAGCCCCCACGTACTTTCAAACATCAACGTCACTTCAACAACTGCAATGTGTTCTTAGGACAATTTGATCCATTCAGAAGAAATTAAATAACACTGCCGTACTGTCAACCAAATACTTGTACACGATTCCTCAATTTAAATTATATGTGCCAAGTCCTTTACTTAGTCACTTTTTCCTGTAGATGGGTATACAATTTTATTGTTTTCAATTAAATTTTGTGTCTTCGGCACTGGTGAGGAGTGATATGAGGTGAGTACGGAGCAGCGCCGGAATGAAGGGGTGGGGGAAACCCGAGATCCTTGAGAAAACCTGCCGACTAATGGCATCGTTCGGCACGATTTCCACATGTGAAAATCCGAGGACCAACCCCTCAGGGAATTGAAGCCGGATAGCCTTGGTGGGAGGCGAGAGGTCTGACCCCAAACCACCGCGGCCCAGTAAGTGTTTGTGTGCATGTAATTATTTACGTGTTATTTTTTGTACATATCAGTCAAATGTTTAACTGTCAGTTGGTACTGACGCAATAAATAAATATAATATTAATGTGTGACTATACCCGCTAATCCCCCTCTCCCAAGAACAAAAAAAAAAAAAAAAAAAAAAAACTTACCACGCCACTGTGTGTGGCACATAACCTGAAGTCTCAAGAGAGCTTGCTCGGGGTAGTAATGTGCTCGAGGGCTCTGTGAAAGCAGTCTCGGGGGTGAGGATTTTTTTGTTGGATTTTGTCCTGGAGTCGCCTACAGTCACGCCTCCTCGCCAGGCAAGCGTGACGACCTGGCCCTCCCCTCTCCCCACCTTACACACTAGCGCATACCACTCTCTGGGATCAAGCTGTTAAACCCAGGCCTTCATATGAGCCATGCTATTATTTTTATACGTTCACATTTTATTTACTAGGACGGCCTGTCAGACGTCTCCAGGACGCCAATAAACAAATATAAATAAATTAGATGGGTGGGCGCGGTGGAGGAGTGTTTGGTGGGGGTGGGGGTGGAAGTAGTTTCCCTACTCCCCCTCATCCTCTTGACACAAACACACGACGTCACATTTCACAGACGCCTGCCTGCCTCCGGAGCCCTGTCATACAGGCTGTCCAGAAACTTCCGTACAAGCACGCCATTGCGAATTCTGGGCTAAACTGGTAACAACAATAATGTACAATTGCATTTCGCGTGCACACTATGGCAACATAGGCCGGGTCTCAAATAAAGAGTGTGTACACTCTCACTCTACACTGTCACTGTCGTCCGCTCTGGTTCACTATTCAATTAAATTGAGACAGCCACCCTCGGATGCACCCTCGAAGCACTGCAACCTAGCGTGAGAAAAATAAACCTGGGAAAATAAATGAGTGCAGAAAAATCGCAGTTAATGTTTCCCAGTTCCAGTTTTAGGTTATGTTCAGAATATGAAGGAAAACAAAGATGTCTTCCCGTAGAGTGGGCGAGAGGGTGCAGCGAGGGAGCATCGTCGCTCACTCTGGCTCACACTCCCTTTCGCCCACTCTCCCACGAATGCGGGACAACAGAGAGTGCACACTGTGACGTCAAAGAGGGTGCGAGAGAGTGCTTTCTGGGCTATTTGAAACACAGCCATAGGACGGAGCATGTCCTTACTGCGTTACAAAAAAATCTTACTTATCATACTACTTCTGTTCTGACCTACGTTATGGGTACAGGTTCAAACCCCGAGCAGCCCAAACATGATCCTGTACTTACTCGACGTAATATACGTAAAGTAATATCTGGACGTGGGACTCAAGAGCGGCGATTTCTCCGTACTGTGTTGTCACAATGTGCACGTAAAATGTCGTATATTTTGCCACTGTTAGTTTCGTCTTGCATTTAGCGCAGTATTCGCGTGGTGCGCTTGCTACAGGGCAGTTTCCGGACAGCCTGTATATGGTTGTGGGGGCGGGGGTTTAGGACCTCCTGGCCTGTTCTCCAGAAAGGTCGCCCGGGTCATGCAGGCGGCAATCACAAGTGGTGCACCCCCTCCAGTGCTACGCAACCCAAACCTCCCCCTCCCCTCTCTTCAACCTCCCCCACCCCACCAACCGGAGAACGACGACCACAGCACTCCAGCGCGCCAGAAGACCAGACAAGGTTCCACGTGTAGGGAACACAAGTGTCGATATTACAGATACCACCTTGCAACTCGAGCAGTTCAAGTGTTACCAAACACAACACATGCCAGGCTGTTTTTTTTATTTTATTTTCGAACGATTCTTGCAATGGAGGAACGTTGCAAACTAAAAAAATAATTTGGAAGTGAGCCATTACAGCAAATGGTGTGTCACAGAAAACCAGAGCATACACACTGACAGACAAGTACACAAACAAAAGGACTTTGCGTCGTGCAGATATAGGTATACATATAGAAAATTCACAAGGAATTCAGTAAGTGAGTTGCAAGAAAATAAATGAACACAAACGAGCACCACAATAACTACAGTAGCAAGCAAACCCGAAAAAAAAAAAAAAACTCTTAAGAGGGCGTGGTACATAATTCAACGCTAAAAGTATTAATCTATAACTGTAGGTTTCTTGAAGCCAATTTGCGAAAATTAAACAGTAGCAATCCTAGACAATAGTTTAAGCCAACGTTTTAAACAAAATTGTTTACAGTGTTATGATCTTCTGAGGCACAATCTCTGACGCCGGAACCTCGTTCATTTCACTGCGGTGCAAGAGATCACGCGTAACTAATGAGTAATTTTGGATAAATATTTGCTCATAAAGTTGGCAAACACCATTACCTAGGATTGTCATTGAGTGTTTTATCCATGTTGGCTTCGAAAAAATCGTATAAATCAATTAATGTTTTCATCGTTTATTTATCTGCCACGCACTCGTAAGCTAATAAAATCATGGAATGTCATTGGTATCAATGTTAATCAGTTTTTATGATTTACAGTAAATAAAACTAAAACCTGCAAATAGCTGAAGGGACGATAATAACTAGTCCATGAAATTTTCGCGAAGATAATATTTTGGCCCTGTTTGTTTCAATGCCTTGCGTGCACATCTCAATTTTGCTTCAAAGTCAGTGATTGGAGTTTTTAACTCTTACGTGGTTTGGGGTTCTTTCCGCAATTCACAGACGTATGATGCTGCAGTAACCTTATTGTGATTGGCGCTGTGAAATAAGAGACGTCACTTCACAAAGACACGCTGCCAATAACCACCAAACATTCCCAGCGGATACGAACGTAAGGCGCTGAACAAAACTGGGAAGAAAATTATTTTCGCGATAACTTCATGGTCCTAATAGTAACTTATAATCAGGAACACCTGATTTTCAGATTTCCGCGAGAAGATTCCTGCGTCGACTTGTTTCAATGCTCAACGTGCACTGCAATTGAGGACTTGACTGGAATAAATACTTTAGTAAGCTAAGACCTTTCTTCACAGTCAGACAATTTATCTTGTTCGATTATGTCCATAGAATACACCTACACATTTCTGTACCGATATCTAAATTCTTCACCAAGTTATGAATTTTTGTCTTGACCTGTGCTGGTATAGGCGGTTCGGAATAAAGTGAGCACTCAAAAAAGCCCTGCTAAAGCTCTATTTCCAGTCATTTCGTATCTTTCCGCTCGTAACGCCTAACGACGGGAAATGACTAACATCTCTGGACACGTCACTTGACGCTTGTGCGTATCAGATAAATTGCGCAGTCAGTAAGAATCGATACCGCTTGATAAAAAATGTTTGATTAATTATGTAAAATACAATTATGTCGATATCGGTTGATTTTGTTTAAGTATAATTGTATTCAAATATGAAAATACACGGAACTATATTGCGTATATTCGCTGCCAACCATAAGCAGTAAGGCATCTATGGTTAATGTTGAATAATGGGCAGTAACGGCTAGTGATATTTTTCAAAGGTTAAGTTTTTAGTGCTCACTTTATTCCGAACAACCTATACCATTATTCTATTAACAATTTCTGTTTTATCTTTGACCGTGTTTATAGTAACTGCTGTTAATTTGTGTAAAGTAGATATATATTACTTATTGGTATTAAGAGAAAATAATGTGAGAGAAACGGGAAATAAAAAAACCGATTTTCTCCAAAACTTATACCTGTAATTATCTCACAATGCAATTTTCTTACTACGGCAATTATTCCAGCGAACTCCTCAATCCTCAATTCTGCTTCTCTAATTACTGGCGGCGTGTCGTAGTGGATACACGTTTCTCATTTGTCTGTACCGATCAGGATAAGCTTACTGTGACACCACACTTCTGTGATTTGCAGTAAAAGTTCTACAAATGTGCACATGACGCTCTGAGATAAATTGTTGCAAAAATTTGCTTACCAAAAAAAAAAACACTGACTCTAGGAAATACGTTTCTCATTTGGCAGGACCAATAATGAACGCGTGTTCATGATTCAGGTACGAGCATTTTATGTGCGAAAACGCACTACGATCACTTGCAGCACAGTTCAAAGCATGAAATAAAAAAAATCGTTCCTATATGCTGATATATTGATTTTATAAACCAGTGAACACAGCTCTTCTGTGATGAATGAAAGCATACTGATCGCTTCAATTGTTAATTTACATTTATTTTGTTGATTCTTTCTGAAATAACAGTGACTTAAGACCACTCTGCACAGCGCATATCCTTAATGCACGTAATCACTATAATGATAGTAATATTAATAATAATAAAAAATCGTTTTTTGTGACACAGTTAAAACCCTTTGGTATTCTTTTTCACTGAATCTTCAACAATCACACACAACTACTACAACAGAAACTAATTAAAAATTAAAAACACTAAAGACAAAAATTATAAGTAAAACTATGTAACTGTAGATATAAAACATAAAACAACGAAGACTAACACGTGAACCTCACACATCAACTAAAATACGGCCAGGCACTTAAGCCACAGCGTTGAAGAAACTAATTTACAAAGTCAGAAATCAAACAAAACGCTATATAAAACTACTTATGAATACATATAAACATGAAAATTTGAACAGCGTACATTCAGTCCGTAATTGCAATACAATAATTATAGCGATATATGTATGAGACAACTTAAAAATCATGAGTGTTCAACTACAGTCAACTATAACTAGATGCCATGCAACAAAAAAAAAAAAATTTCATATGCAACAAAAAAGACAGCACTTTGTCGGCTGACACGTCAATGAGTATCATCTATGTGACTAGACTCGCTTTAGAGTACAGTTTTTTATTTTCAAGTTTAACTAGATTTTCTTTACGTGATTTTATTTTTCTGAAAGGTACACAAATTTTTTGGAACGGCCAGAAACTATCCTCAGTTTACAAAACATATTTTTTACATTTTACGTATTTTATTTGCTACTATTGTCATATTCATTTTGACGTCATATAAGACGATTATTTTCTGCGGACGGACCTCGCCGGCGATGACTATAAGCTATTTGTGAAGTGAGAATATTTAAGGCTCTCCTTGCAAGTATTATGTAACAACTAATAAATTCATTTCATTGCTATCTCAGGCGTCAAATTGCGAGACCGATAAGTAGAACCACTGATTTTTGGTTATGGGAATTTTGCGCCAAATTGTTTCAATGCCTTGTGCGTAGAGACACTGGAAAATCACGGGAATAGTTGACTGTTTGCTAGGCTCCAACGTGGTGTATATAACACTGAATGTTTTGAATCAACATTGGCTATCGTTTATTTGTAGCATTTTTTCTCACTGCAACAGGCCCAGTTAGAACTGCACAGCTCGGTCACACAGCGTGTGTGATTTGGCCCAAAACAGTTCAGACGTGTCGCGGTTAATATAATACAGTTTATTGGAGACTGTTTATAACATTTTCGTGATTTTACAGTGTCTCTACTTGTGTGTAGGCCAAGAACATTTCTCGAAAAGGATTTTGCCCCAGTTTGTTTCAGTGTCTTACGTACACATCTGAAGTATCTGGAGTTCTGCTTCATGATCAGTGATTGGATGTTTTAACTATCATGTGTCTTGGGTGTTCTACCAGAAAATTATAGACGTGTGGTGTTACAGCAATGCGGTAACCTTATTCTGATTGGAGCGATCAACTTCACAATGACACGCATCCAATGACCATGAAGCAGAGCTGCGGGTGAGTACGTAAGTCACTGAAACAAACTGGGGCAAAATTAATATTCGGCGAAAATTTCATGGCACTACTTACGTGTAAGTCTTCTGATAAAGGTCAGTGAATGTGGTGTCACAGTAACATCAATCCTATTGGCACAGTCAAATGAGCGACGCTTCAGTACAAATACACGCAGCCAATAACTATGACTAATGCTGCAGATGTGGACATAAGAAGTTGAAACTGGTAGGTACAAAATTATTTTTACCAATAATCAGTGTAAGTATCTAGCGATAAGAATCGTCTATTGGTAGAGTACTGGAAAATTCGCGTTTTCTATTGGGTACAAGCTAGAATTCAAAAATGTTTAAATTAGTGTTACTTTCACGTTAGTTGACACCTCTAGGCCGGCTTCCGTAGCGTGGTCGGTAGCATGCCAGCCTACGGTGCGAGAGAACCTGGGTTCAAATCCCGGTACGGGCATGGATGTTTGTGTCGTTTTCTTAGGTTAAGTTAGTTTGTAAGCCGTCCCTCAATAAGCCTGAGAAGTGCATAAAACCGGGGGACGTTAAAAAACCACTTAAAATTAAAATAAAAGACACTTCTAGGGTGTCACTGAGCCAATTATATATTAACAACTAAGTGTAGGCGCAGTCGTGTGGCATCACTGCGTCAGCGAGCAGCCAGTAAACAGCTGCAGTCTGTTTGAATTTACAGATATTCTTGAAAGCAGTGAACCAGCGAAATTTTCCAGTATCTGTCTATTTGTCAAATGGTAATGTTTCAATTAGCTATTTCTGGAAAATAAATATTTAGCCTGGCCTTAAAAAGTGGCCACTTTACTGCGAACAACTTATACAGTAGTGAAAAACACTGACTTCACGTGGTCATACTCCAATGAAGTTTCTGGAAACCCATCTCGTTCATGTACAGGCGTGTTAAAAAGTAAATACGGTAGCGAGCTTTACCTATTTGAAGAACGATCTAATGCATGCTGATATAACGCAAGTTGTAAAGTAATAACTCTCAACGTTTATGTATTTTCATGTTATATGTGTGTATTCATAAATAGTTTTTGTAGTATTTGGTTTGATTTCAAGACTAGTGCCTGACATTCGTCAGTTTATGTGTTTCTGTCGAAACTTTTTAATTTTCTTGGCTACTTGCTAAAACTTAGTGTTTTTGTGTGCCTGGCCATATAATGTTTGATGAGTAACATGTTATTTCCTAGGGTTTCACATTTGTTTAGTATTAACTGTTGTTTTGTCTTGGTATAAATAATTTTTAATTTATATGAGTTGTATTTGATTGTTGAAGGTTCAGAGTAATATAACGTTAACTGTACTAATTTTGGCAAAATAAAGACAATTTATTGTTATTATCACTATTGACATCATTATCATCGTCCTGGTTGGAGAGTAAAGTGAAGACATTTTAGTCAGCGTTTAGCTATGAATTCTTGAGCGCCAGGGAGGTAATGTAGCGGCATCTAACAAAGGACGGGGAGGAACGATATTTTGTCGAGAAAAACTTCTAGCCAGTGGCAACGTCCGCCACATCTAACATGTGCGAAAATTGGGAGCGAACCAACTGGGAGACGTTGGACTGGGATCAAATTGCGCACAGCACAGCGAGTTGCAAAATTGCATCTCAATAACCCGGGGAAACAGTCCTCTCGCATATAGAGGAACGACAATTGTTATATGGATATATGACCTAAAACGCACCATTTCTGCACTACAATTCGCAGTATAGTGGATCCTGTTACTCTGGAATGCCATTGCAGCTATTACTACAGATACCTGATTTTCGCGAAAAGAATTTTCCCCCTAGCTTGTTTCAATAACTAATATACACATCTACACGTCTGCTTCATTGTTTTCGGCAGCGTCTCTTCGTGCAGAAATGGCTCTCATTTGACTACACCAATCAGAAGAAGGTTACTGCGACACCACTCATCTGTAATTCGCGGGTAGAATCATTAGACGTGTGAGAGTTGGAACAGCCAATCCCTGAGCATAAATAAGAGCGGCAGATCCGTACACAAAGCACTGAAACACGTTGGTACAAAATTCTTTTCGAGAAAATCAGGACTGCATTAGAGACGAACTGTATTTAATTGGACGGCAGGCACTGTCTGATTTAGCATTCCACAGCAACATAATGCGAAGCTCTTTCGAACTTGACCTGTGTTCTTCATGCGTAACTGCTCTAGATGTGAAGATTCTTCCCCCAAAATACAGTCCTGGAATTATGAAATATTCTATACAACCGCGGCCTGCATTCATAGCCTGAGATGATGAGAATAATACATGATTGGTGGAAAAATGTCCGTTACCTTTCAGGAAATTAACAAGGATTAGTTTACAGTGTATCTATGCGTGAGAGGTATGGGTATATGCAAGAGACGAGAGTTGTAGTAGAAGACTGGCGCCGTGCTGACGGGGAGAGGGGGATGACTGGCCAGTTGCAGAACAAAGCCTGGGGGTGACACGGCTTTAGAAACGCGCGTGGGAAGACATCACAGTGTCTGTAGGCTGGTACAACACATCTGCCGCGCAAGTGTATCCCTCCGCCAGCCTCTTTGCCTGTGTCCCTCCACCTCTAGTCTGTCGCGGTCAACAGCCGTGTTCGAAACCACTAGAAGACTGCCATTTAGGTCGCTAAGGCCGGGTCTCAACTCTCACTCCACACTCTCACTTTCGCCCACTCTGATTCACTCTTCACAGCCACCCTTGGATGTACCTTCGAAGCGCTGCAATCTAGCGTGAGAAAAGGAAAGTAATTGATATATTTCCTTACACTTATAAAATAGTTTTTACTTACACGAAAAACTAGTCATCCCCTTGACACTAAAAAAACTACGCCGTTCACAGATATTTCGTGTTTGTCTAGATTTTGAATGAAAACAAAGATGTCTTCCCGCAGAGTGGGCGAGAGGGTGCAGCGAGGGAACATCATCGCTCACTCTGGCTCACTATCCCTCGAATTTGGGACAGCAGAGAGTACAATCTGTGACGTTAAGAGGGTACGAGAGAGTGCTCTCTGTGCTATTTGAGACATGGCCTAAATCGGACATGTAACCAATTAAATGCCTAGGTCACAATGAACATTAACTTAACACTACGTAGTTATTGTGATAAGAATATCGTAATTCTGCGAACAGACCTACCTGTTCACCTTGCCTCCCGTTTTCACCTACTATTCTCTTACCACAATCACAAAAATCGCTCCCGCGTAGCAGATAAATTAGACACATTTCTACACAGATCCAGTTTCTTTTCCAGTTCTTTCTCTGTTTAGAGGGCGTGGTACATAATTCAACGCTAAAAGCACTAATTTATAATGTAGGTTTCTTGAAACCAATTTGCGAAAATTGAACAATTGCAATCCTTGACAATAGTTTTAGCCAACGTTTTAAACGAAGTGGTTTCCAATGTTAAGAACTTCTGAGGCACAATCTCTGACGTCGGAACTTCGTGCATTGAACTGCGGCGCAAGAGATCACGCGTAACGAATCAGTAATTCTGGATAATTATTTACTCATAAAGTTGGCAAATACCATTATCTAGGATTGTCATTGTGTATTTTATCCATATTGACTTCGAAACAAGCGTAGAAATCAATTGATGTTTGCAGCGTTTATTTATCTACCACACACTCTTAACGGCTGCCACTTCTGGAACAGTTTAGAACAGCGACATACGCAAAGAGAGTCCCTCGTAACCTTAAAATACTCTATTCATAAACATTCGTTCCATTTAGATCATCAGTAATTTACTCACAAATAAAATTTTGTATTTTTGTTTGTGTGTTTGTGAATATGTATGTACTCGTGTGTTTTTTTTTTGTAAAATGTTTTTCCCGTAACTATTAGCCTTTATGCAAAGAAGAATTAATGTTCCAACTTTTATCTGAAATGCTTTTGTTTTTATGTTTTCACGTAGTTGCCAGTGCGTGGTTTAGTGAAAGAAAAGGCAAACTTGCCTTAACCACGCCACCTGACGATTATTTATATTGTTGCGAGCCGCGACTGTCTTGCTGAGCTGTGTAAGAAGATACAGTGGCGGCAAAACTAATGGGCATTTAAGTGCACTGAACAGCTCATGTTACATTTTGTGGCGCCGCAACAGCCACCTGCACGCCGCGATTATCGCATGTTGATACAGCAGAGGTAATAATAAAGGAATCTCAGCATGTATTGTGCTGCTCATGTTACCTTTTTGCGACGATCCTAAACTTGTCTGAAAATTGGGATATGTTCATACCAGTGTTTACATTGTCTCAATAAGTTTACAATATTATTTGCATTACTGAAGGTCTGAATACATATTTTGGACAGTTGGCAATGAAAGAAAAATCAAGTTATAAGTCAACTGGCTTTCCATACGTATATGCCTAGCTAAAAATGACGTATCCCTTTACAATAAAATGTGTAAAAATTTTTGTTACAACCAAGAACTTAAGAAGTAACATAATTGGTGCATCTAACGTAAATAAAATTTAATGTGGGACATTACAACTAAATGAATTAAACATTAATTATTGTTAACGTATACCATCACAAGGCTAGGACGACCTGAAAAACTTAGCACTGGATAAAAAACAACAAAAATATAAATAAAAACTTAAACAAAAAAGAAAGAAACAAGCCAAGCTAATCTTGGTTTGTTTCTTGTTTTTTTTTTTTTGTACTTTTGTAAAATTGTTTATTTGTTCTCTAAGTCTTATTGAACGTCCTCGTAGCTTCTTGAAGCGGTGTACTTCCATAATAACTAAGCTTTAAACTATGATTCACTCCCGTTGCAAGAATCAAGTATCATTACAATTACAACTTACGAACAATGGAATAAACCAGCCAATCTAAGGCGGATTATTTCGAACGTCAAATATCAGTTATGCATAAGGCAAAGTAGTGAACTACACTCTTAACTTGAATCAGCGTGAAATGACCAGGTTGGGGGAATTCTAGTCGTTTCGATCAAAAAACAGCAAATGAATGATTCCTTTTTGTACTCAAACCTACTTCCCTAATACTACTTATTGAACGTAACGAGTTGAAATTTTACTCTGTCCGGGCTAGAAAGTGAATTTTCGTAAAATCCATAAGGTATCGGGATACGAAAAATGTAATAAAATAACATCGACATTCGGTCGAACCTCTACACTTTAATTCGATATCAGTGAAATGTTTATTATTAAAATATCTATTAACAGTCTATCTGTGATTGATGAACCTGTAGAAGTCACTGAAAATCAGTTAACATACATGTTAAATTCACTTTTAAATCAGTAGCCCTACTATAAACAAATACGTGACAGCTTGAGCAATTTTGCAATAACACTGATTATGTCTTCACATCGAGTCAAAATAACATCACGCTATATTTTATTAGCCTCAGATTTACGCTGTCAACATAACAATGAGGACGTATACTATATTTTCTCGTCGAATAAACAGTTCTCCATGCAACAACAAGAAATAGGTGACTTAACCAAAAACAGAAGTACGACAAACATAAAACAAGACAAAATTTATGTAAACAGGAAAAATTTTAACACAAGTTCATTCAATTTTTCCACCTCAGGCAGCTCAGTTATTTTTCAAACACTTCTATTGGTTATTATACTTAAATCGCATGTGGGGTTTAGGTAGCCAAAATTACGCGTCACTTACTGTTAATAAACTGGCGTGCAGGAGGTTTGGTTGTCTTAGTAAAACCAGATGACTGACTACATAAATATGGCGGCAATGTATGACGAATCAAACTAACAGACTATTATATAGTTATGCTCTGACAGTTGACGCCTGAGTTCAATATAAACAAATTATTTTAATTATTATATTAGACTTGATTGTCTTCAAAGTGCTCACTATCGCGAACCCCCTATAAGAACGAATTAAAAATTATTTTTACAGTACTGGCTGTAAATATTAGTCTATATATTAGGTTTGTTAATGTTGTTAACTGAAGTTATTAAATCATTTCTAACCTTCTATCTTTCTGATAAATAATTCATTGAATGTATTAACAGTAACTACAAACATATCGTATGAGGATACCTGAGAGGCATCGCGCCCCGAATGACAACATGGAGCGAGGCCCTACGATGTATAAGTAACGGAATGAGAAGGGTGGAGGGAATGGGAAGTCCCTGAGAAAACCCGCTGGTCAGCGACATCGTCCGGCATTATTCCTACATGTCCAAATCCGTGGAACGACCCCGCCTGGGATCGAACCCAGGTCGCCTTGGTGGGAGGCGAGTGGCCTGACCACTCGGCCACCGCGGTCTAGTACACTGTAATTTTCTCTAGCAAACGTCCGTGGGTAACATTAAAATTTGCTTCTTTGCTTATAAATCACATGTACTTAAGAACGGAATACGGACAAGTTTAAATAAACCATTCCCTTTCTGATTTGAGTTATATTTGTGTATTAAACTGCCAAATTGACTTTCGTCCAAGGAAGGACAATAACTTCTTAGTTTTTCCTGCTCAAAAGTGAAGGCTAGATAAACTCGCGGGTTCGCCGACATGAACCAGGTGTCTCAACACTCGAGTTGACACAATTACACGAACGTTAGACTTATTCAAATTCTGTTGCTTAAGAGCCGCCGAGATCCCTACAGATCATGGCCAACTACGAAAGAGATACAAACCTAAATAGATTAGAATAAGTGTTTGAAGCAAAGGACAAAATATATAATACTTCCAGTTTTCTTATTCTCTAACCAAGACCCCAATAATATTATTGACAGGGATGATTTTCTAGCTAGCGTTTTTGCACTGATTTAATGACGTATTTAAATATACAGGTAAACTAATAAGTAACTGTCATGGCAATTACGAGTGTGGTAATAAATATAAAAAACGTATTTGTGGGTTGTTCGTCACATTTTCCATAAAACGTTAAACTTTGGAACTATTGTTGTCAATTTGCTTTCTATTTAGTATGTTCTAAGAGGCTGCAAAAAACTTGCAGGAATATCTGTGTGGTCAAGGATACAGCAACTGTTCATTTACTGCTCGCTGACATAATGATGTCATATGTTTGGACCTGCATTTAGCTGCTTCTCCAGGAGGTGTCAACGAAGACTAAGAGCCAATAGCGAAATTGTCATGAATTTACACTTGATTGAAGAATTATTGTAGCTTGTGTTCGCAATAATCACCCGAATTTTTCGGACTCCTAAACTGTTTGCTGTAAATTTAACACTTTTAAAGACCCTGCAAAATCTTCAGCCGATTTCTATAATAGTGCTTATTATAAATTCTTAAGTTTAAATTCTGAGATTGCATAAACAAGTTAGGTAATGATAGCCTTTTTGGAGGGCGTTAAATTTGCTAAGTGTACAAGATTGGAGGGCTGTGTAACTAAGTTAATGTATCCGCTTTGTAACTAAGTTAGTGTGCACGCAGCCCGCTGTTTACATACGTTATTGTGAATACTGTCCGCTGTGTACCTAAGTTGGCGTGTATACGGTATGCTGTGTCCGTAAGTTAGTGTATATACAGACAGTCCGATGTGTACCTAAGATAGTGTGCATTGTCAGCTGTGTACTTAAGTTTGCGTGTGTACCTGTGAATAGTGTGTTGTGTACCTAAGTTAGTGTGATTACAGTCTGCTGTGTACTTCAGTTAGTGTGAGTAGTCTGTAGTGTAGTTGAGTTAGTATGAATACATTTTTCTGTGTACTTAAGTTAGTGTGCGTACAGTCTGCTGTGTACCTAAGTTAGTGTGAATAGTCCGTTGTTTACCTAAGTTAGTGTGAATGCAGTCTGCTGTGTACTGAAATTAGTGTGCATACAGTCTGTTATGTGCCTAAGTTAGTGTGCGTAAAGACAGCTGTGCGTGTGAAATTGTCTTAAAAACTGCTTCGTATTACACGTCTTTCCAGCGAGCTAATCGCGTATTTTCGGCCAAGTCCCTCCGACTCTTAAGGCGGCCGCCTGTGAACTGTGTGTTTGTAGCGAAGTTACTATTTTCGCTACTTACCCAAAGTAGAAACTATTCAAATGATACGAATGAAATAATTTAGACTGAAAGTAAATGTATAAGGCTACACAACAGTAATTTCACGTAAAAATTGTTTGAAATTAAAAATGTTCTTGATATTTCCTACATTTTTGAATATCTTTGAGAGCCTGTTTTTTAAATTAATTTTTACGTGAAACAACAAAGGTGTCACGTTGTAGCTTCATATATTTACTTTCCCTCAATATTATTTAGTTGATACATTTTGCATATTTTTTACTTTGGGTAAATAGTGAAAATAGTCAAATTGCTGCTTTGATATGCACTTTTACAAAAACGATTGAATAATAAAATTTATTTATGGGAAGTTGCTATTAGTGCAACGTGTAAGAGTGAGAGATTTTGGTCACTGCTCAACGTCGAGATCTTTAGCGCTAGTGAGGGGTGACATGAAGTGAGTAAGGAACAACGCCGAAATGAGGGGTGGGGGAAGCGGGAGATCACCGAGAAAACCCGCCGACCAATGGCATCGTCCAGCACGATTCCCACGTGCGAAAATCCGTGGACCGACCCCGCCAGGAATCTAGCCTGGATAGCCTTGTTGGGGAGGCGAATTGTCTGACCATTCGGCCACAGCGACCCCATAAAGCGCAAGGGTTCGACAATGCTTGGTACAATTGAATTTTACGAATACGAGTTTGCAGAGCGTCCTCAAGAAGAAAGTAATATTCGTTCCATGTGAGGAGGAAAATTTCGTCGAGGATTCTAAGATGGCGGATACTGGATTCCTCAGTTACAAAGGCTGTTTGTTTGGAAGCCGATGTTTTCTCCAGCCTGCAGCATCTTGCAGCGAGCAGAAGGCTCTTAGGTGGTCCTGGGTCCGTCGTTATCATGGTGTTCTCTTCACTCGCAGCAGTTTTACGAGTGGTAGGGGTGGGGGTGGGGAGGATGACAGAAATATTTCGGCGTGGCTAGCAGTGGGGCACCACGATGCAGGCCACTGTCTGTCAACGGTCTGTGGCCCAGGGATATAGGAATGAGGAAGGAGGGGGGGGGAACCACCCTGGGTGTCTGGCACCGTGCCCTTCAAGCATCTGGAACATTCCCCCCTCCCCTTACAAGCATCTCTCCTCCGTCCTTCCTGGAGCGGTGAATGCTTTCCAGTCGGCGTCATATAGTCCGTCTTGCCCGAGTCAACAACTTACAAGCAGACATGTGGTCGCTAAGCCTATTCATGCTACAATACCATGCGCCTTGTCAGCAACGTCCCGTTTCCCATGTCCTCTTTGATATCGTGAAAATATCGTTGCCACAATAGATTACCGGAGTTGTCACAACTGCTACGTTCAGAAAACAACCACCAGATAGCAGTAATTGCTTTATACCACATTTCGATTAGAACTTGTTTTAGTGTTTTTGTGGAGAGTATTAACGTGGTCAGTAAATTTATTTATAATCACTCATTGAGCCTCAATTTTTGTGTTTGTTTGCAAATTGCACGCGACGCGGATTCATGACGTCAAATTGTTCTTCTTGTTCACACAAGTGTTGGGACAGAGGACATGATGGGACAACCGAGGACAAAAATAAAAAATTGACGAATTAGCCGAGGACAGGGACAGGGGACATGCGAATGTGAGCGAGGACAGGGAACCGAGGACGTCCGAGGACTGAGGAAACCCGCGGAAAGTGCAATTGTAGCATAGCCGCAATTCTCCTCACCAGTCGCCATGCGTTTTTTTACGCTATTTGTAAATTCTGAAAATAATGCGAAATATATTATAGCGTGAATTCTATTTACATTACGCTACAGTACAATCAGAGCGGTTGAATTTTCAACGAGTATGTACGCTGCGGTCAATACATACCTTTTTTTATTCTTAATTTGCTGGACTGAATGCGGCTCAAAAGTTCAGCTGCGATGCGTGTATTATAACCCATGATAGACAGAATTCACGCATAATAGTAGCAAATTGCACTTTTATATTCTCAAAACTCCATAAAAGCGAAAAATAAAAATAAATCCAGTAATGTGACGGATTCCGAACCTGGTTGCCTGCCCTAAGCGGCGTGCAAAGCTGTGGATGTTTCGAGAATATTCGAAAACTTCTCAGATTGCACTAGTTATGTCTTCTTAGGAATATCATTTAGAGAACGTTACGCGTTTTTATAAGACTTTCAGCTCCTTCTTTTTTTTTCTCAAAAGTTTATTTTACTCTGCTGAAAATGGCGAAAATAGGTGATTTTGGTCCTTTTATAGGTATGAAAATTCTGGCATATAATTTTTTTTAAAGGTATAGGCGTATACAGCACACCTTTATCTTTAATAATACTTAATGAAATTATAGATAGTGCCGCCACTGAAAGTCTTATAGAGACGAGATGTCGGCGAGAAGACTACACGCTGCTTCAGTGACTTGCGCCTAGAGGTTAAGTTGATGCATGTTGCACGTGCTGTGGTGCTCATTAACGCTTCCGTACTTCTGAGCATAGACCGCGCAAAATACGTCAACTCAGGCGGCCACCTTAAGGCTCGGTTTCAGTCGCCATAATGAGTTTTATTATTTTTCACTTTTTTTGGAATTCTGAGAAGAAAATTGTTAAATATGCGATTATACATCAAATTTTATTTACATTTCGCTACAGTATAGACCTTGCGATTCAGCCGTTAACATATAATAACGCCGCAATTTGTCGGGTAAATTATGAATATAAAAAAATTTGCCATACAAATTGCCACGTAATTATAAATTAACAGCCATATCGCAAGGCATGTACTGTAGCGAAATGTAAATAGAATTTGAGGTACAATCGCATATTTAACATTTTTCTTTTTCAAAATTCCAAAAAAGCTAAAAATAATAAAATTTAATATGGCGACTGAAACCGAGCCTTAAGGTTGTTCAAGTGGGGAAAAAACATAATTTTATATTTGTATGAAATAGTGTTAGTTTTGTACACATTACTTGAGAGTACATATACCTCTAACGGAAAAAAATTAGCTCATCTAGTTTTCCCGTAATGGCACTTCAAAGTCAAAATTTGCGTATTTTTACTTCATACAAAACT